>SZWC01003535.1:129480-148015 GCA_023375785.1 Penium margaritaceum
CCCCGGTGCTGGAACCGAGAGATCACTCGCACCCTCACTCAGGCCGAGTACGTCCAGAGTGATGCCGACCCGTCACTTTTCATCCGACGGACAGCCGAGCACCTCACTGCCATTCTGGTGTATGTGGACGATCTCCTGATTGCGTCTCCTTCACTGGAGGCCGTGAAGGAGGCCAAGGCGGTCCTGCAGGCCGCCTACAGGATGAATGACCTTGGTCCAGCGGCTGTTTTCCTCGGGATGGAGATTGTGCGTGATCGTCGTCGACGGACACTTCTCCTCCATCAGGCACGATATGCACAGGTTGTGGGGGAGCGGTTTGCTCACCTCCTTGGCGCTGTTCCCGCCGCCTCGTCACCCATCACTCCCGACGGGCAGGACGCCCTGAAGGTGACAGACCCA
This sequence comes from Penium margaritaceum, assembly GCA_023375785.1. Classification (NCBI taxonomy): domain Eukaryota; kingdom Viridiplantae; phylum Streptophyta; class Zygnematophyceae; order Desmidiales; family Peniaceae; genus Penium; species Penium margaritaceum. Next base: position 129,880 of record SZWC01003535.1, read on the forward strand.
GCCGATCTGGGCGAGACTGTGGACGTGACCCTGTACTTGCGCATCATTGGCTCACTGATGTACTTGGCCACAACCACGCGTCCCGACATTGCGTTCGCTGTCAACCTACTCACACAGTTCAGTCAGTCCCCTCGGGCTCGCGCTCTGCACACAGCTTTGCAAGTCGTCCAGTACGTGGTCTCCACACCGTATCACGGTCTCTGCTTTCGGAGATAGTGCTCGGTTGTGGTAGATGGCTACACCGACAGCGACTGGGCATGGAGTCCTGATGGACGCAGCCGCACGAGTTACGTGTTCCTGCTTGGTGGCACCGCTGTGTCTTGGCGCAGCAGCAAGAAGGGGTGCATTGCTCGCAGCTCCTCAGAGGCTGAGTATGTTGCTCTGGGCGCTGGCGCCGCTGAGGCGGTGTGGCTACAACGGTTGTTCCAGTGCTTGGGTCAGTCCGTGCCTACCATCATCCTTCGATGCGACAACCAGAGTGCTCTCGCGATCGCTGAGAACTCTGGTGTGTTCCACGCACGCACGAAGCACATCGCTGTCGAGTATCATTTCGTGCGCGATCGGGTGGAGCGGCAGTTGATCTCCATCGTCTGGGTGGGCACAGACTTGCAGCGCGCTGACTTCCTGACCAAGGCACTGGCACGTGGGAAGTTCCTCGGGGCTGTTCGTTCCGTCGGATTGCGACCCCTGTCCGAGAGTGGGTGATTGTCCGGGTCCCTGTTGAGCACTCTGTGTTGCACCGGCACGCGTTCTGCACGTGTATGGACATGCGTACCATCGGGTCATGGGGGAGTGTTGTGATGTTGTCAGTCATACACAGTTGTACAGTTGGTTGTGACCACTCGGCCGTGTCCATGCTCGTGCAGATCCTTGAGGCGGACCCAGCTGGAGACAGAGTTCCCTGAGGTGATGCTCCACCCGCTGGAGGCAGCCTGGCAGCCTACCCAGTGTACCAGAGGGCTCCCACAGCCCACGGACTACGTTTGGAGGTCTTCAGGATTTTCTCGGTGGACAGCCCTGCCAGGCTGATTTACATGTTTGTTTTCTTACACTCTCCGGCTGTTCCCGGACGTAAGCGTGTGACCAGTCGTTGTGTCTGTTTTTTTGTTGTGCATCCGTAGGATCAGACGGCGCTCCGTTTGGACGCTTGTGCGTAGAATTATGGCCAAAACAATGGTTTTGGGCCGGTTCAAGTTTGACAGGCACCGCCATGTGCGCCACCCGCCGTGAGCCACGGCGGCTATTTATGCTGTGGACCTGTCATTTGTTATTTCTCTCTGCATTTACTTCAGTTGAAGCTTGAGATACAAGTGCGCGTGTCTCTCCCTACCCTTGCTGTCCCTCGCATGACCTGTGTGTCAACCAGCCAGACCCGTGCTGTCAGGCTAGCAAGCAGAAAGGCTAGGAAGCTTCTTGGAATCTTCTCATGCACGTGGTTTGCATGGGCGGTCCCAGACCCCCCAAGCGTTGAAAAGGAACTTTTTGGTCCCCGCTACTATGGGGCCAAGCAGGAGCCTGCACAAAAACAAAACCCCAAACCCTCGAATGTTATTCAATGTAGGGTTTGACTGACGTTTGCATGTAAAACCATTTGGGTCTGTGAGTTATTAAAAAAAAAAGAGTTTCCGCTCGATCTCGAAAACAAGCGTTCGCGCTCCGTTTCTTCTTCCTCCGACACGCAACCCCTCTGGTTTGCGTGGGCTCTGCCCGTGCAAAACATTAAACCCTACATCAAACTAAGGCATTTGCATGTTGGGGACATAAAAAGGAGGGCCAAATAGCTCAGATACCCATAAAACACAAAGTTTGACTCTGATCCGCCCAGCACCGACAGAAAAATACCTGATAAGCCCGTCCGAAAACATGCTCGCTTGCAGCATGCGTCGACGCCCGGGACAAAAAAAAACTCATCATGGCCATCCGGTCGATCGACAGCCGACGACGAAAGGTCCCACTCTTGCCTTGCCAGCCGTCGATCAGCCAATGCTCGATCGACGGCTTGCGAGGTCCACGATCAGCGACTTTCGTCGCCAATCGTCGATCGGCCGGAGTCCTCGACCACGAGGGTGACTCCGGAAATCCAGCATTGGCTGAAGGGAAACAGAAACAAACGCAAGACGTTTAACCGACAAACCGTTGGTTGAAGCAACAAACAGAATTGCTAGGCTGCAGATTGGGGCAGTAGCGTTGTTGATGCAGCGTGCGGGCTTCCACGCTCATTGCTTAACTCTGCTGCCCCCTTAGTCTGCTGCTCTAGAGTCAAACTCTGGAAGCTCTGAGTTTGTTGTTGGTTTTTGCCCTCATTGTGCTCTGTTGTGTCCTCCCGGCTTGTGTACATCGGCGTGCAGATGACTGACGGCGAGACTCGACGCTGATGGAGTGTCGTTCGGTGGAGCCGACGCACGTTAAGGTCTTCTCGCAGTTCGTTGGAGCTCCTCTCTCCAGTGACGTGTTCAGCTCCATCGGCAGGCCTCCTCAGCGGTCGCGCTGCTGGCGGTCATGGCCACCGCAGTTGCTGTCTGCATGCGTCCAACGCGTCCCATCGCGTCTGCATCGTCATGCGCTGCCTAGGGTCCTTGTTGCCTGTTGCATTTCCCTATTCGGCATCATAGACCATCGTAGGCACTGCTTGGGTTCAGGCCGCCATAACTCCTTGCTACTGTTTTTCTAGCTGATTTTGACCGCTCGGCTGCATTCGCAGCGTTGGTATTCTGATATGGTCCAGTTTTCACGCAAAACGGACGACACCCGGGTTTTGGGATGTCGGCCGTCTGGCAGGCCTCACCGAGAAAACCTGCCAGCCTGAAAATAGGTAATTTCTGATTGGCTGATGAACTGAGTAACAATATCTACAGAGCTGGGGGGGAGGCTAGTTCTTGGAGGGGTCTCCCATTGTGTCTCATTGTTCATTGCGAATCAGTCTTTTCCAGTTTTTAGCTGCTTTCTGGCGCTAACACTGGCGCGCGCACTTCTGAGTAACAAACCCAGAGCTTCTAGACTTAGGCTCTAGAGCAGCAGACTGAGGGGGCAGCAGACTTGAGCAATGAGCGTGGAAGCCCGCACGTTGCATCAACAACGCATGCTGCCCCAACCTGCCGCTTAGATTTCCAGCTTGGTATCAGAGTGAGAGCGTAGCAGCAGCAGCAGAAGACTGGCGTACAGGTGCCAGACAACGCCGGCGGGTCTCCATACGCGCCAGTGTAGGGGAAATGCTGTCGGATTTTTCCCGGCAGCATTGACCCGCTTGGTGGCGGCGTCAGAATTTTTCCCACGGCCACTGGGCCGGGGGAAATGCTGCCGGAATTTTTCCGGCAGCACTGACCCCCACGTTGGATGCGAGGAGGCAAGCGGCCGGCCACGTCAGGCACTTGCTGGCGACGACGCACGCGGCGACGTCCTCCGGGTGTGACTAACAGCAACAGTTGCTGATGTCAGCACCTCTCTGCTGACGTCACTACTGACGTCATCAACAAAAAAAGAAAACAAAAAGAAGAAAGGAAACCAAAGGGGGACAACAGTAGCACTGACACTCAGTAGTCTTTGTTGACGGCAGCCATCCGCGGCTGACGTCACTACTGACATCAGCAGCACAAAAAAAAGGGACACGCGCCCATGGCTGATAGTCCTAGTCAGAAGGGGTCCTCCTCTGTTGGAGGGACCCCTACCCCCCTTTTCTTGCAACGCCTGCAACAACAGGAGCACCAGCCGCAGCAGCAGTAGTCGCCGCCAGTGCAACAGCAGTAGCAGCACCAGCAGCAGCAACAGCTGAAGCAGCAGCAGCGGCAGAAGCCGCGGCAGTAGGAGCAGTTGCCATAGCAGCAAGAGCGGTAGCAGCAGCAGCAGCAGCAGTAGCAGTAGCAGCAGCAGCAACAATAGTAGTAGCAGCAGCAACAGTAGCAGCAGCAACAGCAGCAGCAGCACCAGCAGTAGGTGTAGCAGCTGCTGCTGCCGCAGTGACAGCAGCAACAGTAGTCCAATGGTATCGTTGGCGGCAACCCTGACCCCCTCGTTGCTCTTGAACAACAGCTCGTTGCCTTGACATAGCAGCTTGTAGCACTCCAGCCAGTTGCCTCCCAATCTCCCACCAGTGTACCACTGTCGTTCGTCCCTCTAGGGCACGCTAGTCCAGGCATGTCTGCTGCCACATACTACTGGGCACAGCAGCAGACTCAGCGCTAGCGGCAGACAGTGACCTCCGTCCTTGGCCCCACTCTTGGTGCCGGCCGTAGGCACAAGGACTTTGAGACACCGCCACCGTCGCTTGAGGCCGGTGAGCAGTTCCGGAGCTGGGAGCTCAGCTTCCGGATCTGGGCGCAAGGTGAGGGTCTGTGGGCATACTACACCCTCCCTTACGACCCCACCCAGGGCGACCAGCTGTATGACGCTGGTCGCGCTGTTTGTGCCCTTGTCCCAGTCGCCCCTCCGGCTTCTTGCCTGGCCCTAGAGCCTTTTCTCGGTGACTTCACCGCTGGCGACACTCCAGACCCTGCAGCCGCCTGGCATGTCCTCACCAGGCCCCATCGCCTGTCCAGCGACGCTGAGATCAGCCGTCTGCTCCGGGAGCTCAACTCCCTGCACATGGAAGAGACCGAGACAGTCACTGCCTACTAGTAGCGGGCAGAGGATATCCTTCGTCGTCTCGGCACATCTGCTCTGCCTCCTCTATCCACGCTTCTCACCATCAAGCACGGCGCCACCAGCGCGTATGCGGACATCTTCATCCACTACCCCCAAGATGTCCTCTCCACCATGACGGCCCAGGGCACCTTCATGCCCTGGGCGTACGAGATCTTCCTCTGCATTGAGGAAGCTCGCCAGGAGTCCCAGCTCCATCGCATGGAGGCTCTTGCATCCCCTGCCGTTGCCTCCCCTGCCGTTGCCTCCGTGGCCGTCGCCTCCCCCGCCGCAGCTACCTCCTCGTCTTCGGGAAAGAAGAAGCGCCGGACCAAGAAAGGCAAGGGTCCGTTGCAGCAACAGCAGCAGCAGTCGTCGACGGGGTCCAGTGGTAGTGGCTCAGTCTGCCACAACTGTGGCCAGCCCGGGCACGGGTGGTACACATGCCCTTTCTCGACGGACGAGGCGCGCGTCATCGCCACCCTGCACCACCAGCGGGAGCGCCGTCTCGCCTCTGCCGCCGTCGCTACTGCTGGCCCTAACACTCCGACCTCGTCCCGCAGCTCTACCACTCCGACAGCTCCGCCAGTCCCACAGACACCCGCGCCGCAGCAGTACTACTCACAGCCATCGGCGCTTCTGCTTCCTTGGCCGGCTCAGTCCTACTACCCGGGCTCCGGCGCCGTCACTCCGCACTCCGCGTACACTCCCGAGCCGTCCTCCCGTGAGCGTCAGCTGGAGCAGTACATCGTGCTCCAGCTTGGCCTGCCTCGCCCTCCTCCCCACGGAAGTGCGAGTTGCGTCACCTCCTGCCCTCCTGCCCAGCCCTGCATGACTGAGATTGAGCTGCGGTCCTGCCCCGTTTCTTTGTCTGTCCCGTCGTCTCCCGTAGTATCCTCCACCCCCTTCCTTGATGACATTGTGTGGCTTGAAGATTGGCAGTCTCGTTTTGCGCCCCCTTCCACCGCGTCCGCGTCCCTTGCTTGCTGCCATGTGACCGTTAGCGATGTGGTAACCCCTGTCCAGGACCCTGCTGAGACCTGGATCATCGACTCCGGGGCCACGCATCACATGACGGCCTCTCACGAGGCCTTTAGTATGCTCGGTCCTGTAGGCGATGTCTCCGTGCTGAAGGTGCTGAAGATGCACTCTCACGTGCTGAAGGTGGGTGACGTCGATGGCAGTCGACTATGGTCAACATGTCCTTGTGGATCGGCTGTAGCGATAACGGTCACTACTGCTGCTCTGCTACATCTCTGCTGCATAGCTCCACGAGAACCACCTCACCACTCTGATACCATGAGAAGATGCGTGGAAGCTTCCGAGCGACACTGCCGCTGACTAGGCGTCAGTGCCTGGTCAGACAGTGACGATAGTCACAGGTCGTACACACAATGGCAAGGGTCTAGCTAGGATACACAAGGCAAAGTGTCATAATGCTTCAATAGCATTTGCTGAGAGGATTGACAAATGACAGGTCCATGGCATAAGTACCTGCCGTGGCGTACAGCGGGTGTCGTACGCGACAGCACAAGATCTGTCCTTAAACTGACCCAAAACCACTGTTTTGGCCGTAACTTAGCGCAGACATGTCAGAACGCTACGCCGTCTGAACCAAGGCATGCAAAATCACAAGTTGGACGCTACGACTGATCACATGCATGCATCCGGTATCAAATGGTGGACACACAATGCAAAAAAATGCAAATCGGGCCCATGGCCAGTCCACCGATAAACTCCTATATGTTGTAGAAAAAACTGTAGGAGGTTCCGGGCAGCGTCCAAAGCTCTGGGACGGTTGTCGGTCAGTTGCACGCTGGTAGTCCACCACCAAACGACACACCGGTACCACCAGGGTCCGCATCAGGGATCTGCACGGGTATGGACACGGCCGAGTGGTCACGGTAAACTGTAGAGGTTGACAGGAACGTCACAAATCACAACAGTACTATACCCATCGTTTCGGTCGAAAGATCAGCGGTGTCCTTAGTCAAAAATTAAATGAAAGCGATGCCCATACTTTCGTTCTTCGAGTGAAAATGGGCACGGCTGTCATACATCTCACGTATTTAATAGATTTGACATGGATTTTGACTTCAAAGGCAAAGTCAAACTTCGCCCGTCATCGCGAGCTTGCATGAGGGGTTTCGCGACGAAACCTCCTTGCGAGCTCGCGATGACCCTGCCAAACCCTCCATTTTAACTAGGTGGTTTATCAAGGTTTTGGGGGGGTTTGTGAAATGATGCGCACGGTGTGATGAAAGGAAGGAAATCTGCTGGGGACTGCTAGCACGGGGCCCGGCAGATGCCCGGGCAAGTGAAAAAATAAAACCCAAACCCCCAGTGTGACTAGGGGTCTGTTGAGGGTTTGGGGGGGGGGTTGCGAGATGCGGCACACGCTGTGATAGAAGAGAAGGGAATCTGCCAGGCCCCGCTACCGCGTGGCCCTGCAAATGCCTGGGCAAGAAAAATAATAAAACACAAACCCCCCAGTGTAACTAGGGGGTTTGTTGGATATAGGGGGGGTTGCGAAATGCGGCCTACTCTATGATAGAAGAAAGGGGATCTGCCAAGCCCTGCTACTGCGGGGCCCGGCGGGTGCCCGGGCAAGTAAAAATTTAAAACCCACACCCGCTAGTTCAACTAGGGGGTTTCCTCAGAGCTCGTGCATTCACTCTTGCGAGCGTGCAAGTTTTGGAGTTCGCACTTGCGAACTCCAAAACTAGCAACATGGTGAGTTTTGACATCTGCGAGGCCGGTTTTCACCCTCAAATTCGGCGATGTGCGACTTCGAGAGCAAAGTTTAATTCTGTTTGGACGGAGTAGTAATGTACCCATCGTTTCATCACATAAAGCAGCGGTGTCCAAAGTAAAAAATGAACCAACGGCGGTGTCCAGAGTGGAAAACGGAAAGACCGCGCTGTCCATAGTCGAAAACGACATGACAGCGGTGCCCATGTTTTTCTTCGTGTGAGTGAAAACGGGCACGGCTGATATATATTTCATGTATACATCACATTTGACATGTTTTTTTATTTTGAACTTTGCCGGTCGTCGCGAGCTCGCAGGAGTCTCGCGATGACCCTGCCAAACCCCCCATGTAAACTAGGGGGTTTGTCATTGGTTTGGGGGGGTTTGCAGGATTTGGCACACGTTGTGATGGACAAAAGGGAATCTACCGGGCCCTGCTACCAGGGGGTCCGGCAGGTGCCCGGGCAAGTGACAAAATCTAACCGAAATCCCCTAGTGAAACTAGGGGGTTTGTCGGATGTTAGGGGGGATTTGCGAGATGCGGCATACGTGTGATAGAAGAAAGGGAATCTGCAGGGCCCCGCTACCGCAGGGCCCAGCAGATGCCCGGGCAAGTAAAAGAATGTAACCCAAACCCCCCAGTGTAACTAGGGGGTTTGTCAGTTATTGGGGGGGTTTGCGAGATGTGGCGCACATATGATAGAAGAAAGGGAATCTTCAAGGCCCTGCTACCGCGGGGCCCGGCAGATGTCCGGGCAAGTAAGAAAATAAAACCCAACCCCCCCAGCGTAACTAGGGGGTTTGTTGGTTATGGGGGGGGGGGGGGGGGTTGCGAGATGGGGTGCACACTGTCGTGAGTTTTGGAGTTCGCACTTGCGACCTCCAAAACTCGCAATAGGGTTGCTTTTGACATTAGCAATGCCAATCTCAGCGTCGTCCATTTCGCCCTCGAAGTCGGTGAAGTCCAACTTCGAGGGACTGGGTACAATTGTCTTTTTTTTTGGGTTCGGTCACCATATACCCAGTTTTCGGAACTATAAAACTCATTCGCCCATTGTTGAGCGAGATATAACACAGGTATCAACGGACAGCAGGAAAAAACACAGGTATCAATGCCGACCGAGAAAGCAACCAGACGCCCCCGCGGTAAAAAAAATTACTCATCCGGGAATGGACAGAAGTTAAACTTCCATGCACTATTCGCTCAAACGTGAATAGTAACGGAACGGAACCCTTGTGTCCAAGCGCAGGTACGACGCCAAACCTCTGGGGGAGGTGCAGAAGTCGCAGGGTGAGGGAAAAAATTGGGACGGAGTACTTATATACCCATGGTTTCGCCAGATTTAGCAGCGATGTCCATGGTTTTTAACGACATAACAGCGATGCCCATATTTGTCCTTCTTCGAGCAAAAATGGGCACGACTGTCATATATCTCATGTATTCACCAGATTCGACATGGAGTTTGACTCCGACGACGGAGCCGAACTTCGCCCGCCATCGCGAGCTCGCAGGAGGGGTTCCGCGGTGAAACCTCCGTGCGATGACACTGCCAAACCCCCCATTTAAACTAGGGGGTTTGTCGTAGGTTTGGGGGGGTTTGCGAGATGCGGCGCACGTGTGATAAAAGAAAGGGAATCTGCCGGGCCCCGCTACCGTGGGGCCCGGCAGATGCCCGGGCAAGTAAAAACATACAACCCCAACCCCCCATTTAAACTAGGAGGTTTGTCGTAGTTTCGGGGGGGTTTGCAAGATGCGGCGCACGTGTGATAAATGAAAGGGAATCTGCCGGGCCCCGCTACCGCGGGGCCCGGCAGATGCCCGGGCAAGCTAAAAAATAAACCCCAAACCCCCAGTGTCACTAGGGGGTTTGTCGGATATTGGGGGGGGTTTGCGAGATGCGGCGCACCATGTCGCGAGTTTTGGAGTTCGCACTTGCGAACTCCGAAACTCGCGACATTGCGACTTCTGACATCGGTGAGGCCGATGTCAGAAGTCGCTGACTTCGCTCTCAAAGTCGGCGACGGCCGACTTTGAGAGCGAAGTTGAATCCCGTTTTCGGTCGCTTATTTGAAAATATGGGCACCGCTGTCATATTGATTTCGACTATGGACACCGCTGCTAAATCTGGCGAAACGATGGGCACCGGAGCATTTGGAACCAAAACATTGTGCACAAACCATGTCCTCTCGGACCTAGGTTTGATGCATATCGTTCTTCGTTGTGCACCATTTGCATCAATTAATGCTATGCGTGCATGGAGGCATTACACATGTGTCATCGGATATGTTGCCGACGAAGGACATTGGGCCGCTTATGACAACCGAGAGATACTCGTCAGCCTCGCTGACAAGGCAGAACGCCAATCGCCACCTCATAAACGATAACGACCCATTTTGATGTGACGTAGTGGAAAGGGTGCGGAAGGCCAACTGTTGCGCGAATCGAGTTCATAAAAGGAGTTCATGAGGTTATTTGACGGCATTGGCAACTTGTACTTCACGACGATAAATTCCCTACCAGGCCATGGCGTCCTCGCACCACTTGTCGCTAAAGGGTCGTCCATTGCCGCCTCTGGAGAAATGGGTGGGAGTTGTCGACGATGCGTGCCACATGGACCTGTATGATGCGTGGGTCAGGTGGGTTAACATGAAGCGCATGTGGGACTCAAATGGACTCGGCCCATGTCCTGCAGACCCATACAACATGTGCTGGCTCATGGGTGTCAAACTGCCGCATCGCCGTCCTGCATGGTGCCCGGCTCACTGGCAGCCATGGGTCCGTCCGGACCCACTGTAGTGTGCGAGATTGTAAACCGGAAATCTTTTGACAGGACAAAGACTGAGCAAGACGCGTTGCAATGCTGAACCACGGCTCCTTGTCAACTTTATAATTCACGAATTGCGTACGTTTTACTTCTCCTGCACTGTTTTCACGTGGAAACATGTCTCCTCCAGATCCGTTGAAGCTGCGAGGTCGTCCGATGCCGCCGCTCTAGTTGTGGGATGGAGGACCGGATGCTCCTCGATTTGGTCCATGGGGAGAAATTCTTCCTCCACAACCCCGTATGGACCAGTTTGATGCATGGGTCACGTGGAAAAACATCAAGACCCTCTGGGCCTCGAAGAATTTGGGCCCCCCTCCAAGTGATCCATTCGACATGTACCACATCATGTGCGTGAAGCTGCCACATTGCCGTCCTATCTGGTGCCCACCACACTGGCAGCCATGGGTCCATCCGGATCCCTTACGGTGCGCAAGACTTTGACCACTTCGGAATAAGTGTACGAACGGGTACATGGGTTATTCTGTCATGACTTTTTGTAACTCAAGTACAGGGTATTCTAGTATTTTTCAGACCCTCTTTTTCAATGCATATGACAGATATCTCACATACTTATGCAATGTGTGCTGCACAAAGTGAAAGAAAGTGGATCATTTTCTAATAGACTAACCATAGAAGCTGCCACATGTGCCACAACATGTGTGGGAAGCAGCCAAATCGACGTCCTACCTGGTGGCCACCACAGTGGCAGCCATGGGTCCCCCCGGATCCCTTATGGTGCGCAAGTATATGACCACTTCGGGCGGTGTAGGACCGGGTGTATGTGCCATTTTCTCTTCACATTTTGTACCTCAAGTACCGGGTAATTCAGTATTTTCATTGGTTCTTTTCAAACTCATATGACAGATACGTCACATATTCATGCAATGTGTGCTGCACAATACGAAACACAATGGATCATTGTCACAAAGACTAAAGATTTAACCTGAAACATTTGCCACATAATTTGTGTGCAGCCGGCACATTGCCTTCCTCTCGGTTGCCCACCACATTGGCAGCCATGGGTCCATCCGGATCCCTTATGGTGGGCATGACTAGGATCACTTCGGGCAGTTTGGGACCGGGTACACATGTTATTTTTCCATGACTTTTTGTACCTGAAGTACAGGTATTTTCGTATTTTCCAGACCATCTCTTTCAACTCATATGACAGATACCTCACAAATTCATGCAATGTGGTAGGCCATGTATTTATTGCATATGCTTTGGAGCCCATTTGCATGGTTTCCTTTCACATTGCAAGCACAAGAAGCAAAAATCTTGGTCTTCCACCATTCCATGACGGAATGAACCAAAGGTTCGGTTGAAGTTAGCAACACCATTTCATGCAGAGAGCACACTACCGAAAAGGACCGGGTTTGCCGTTCACTATCCGCTGAACTTGTGGGGGTAGTGTGTGGATCCATCCAATGATGTTGCACATGGGGCACAAGCGCACAGTATTTCCAGAAGCCTCTACACGAGTAGGATTAATGACCGTCCCATTGTCAAGGTCATCAACAGCATCGTAGAAGAATTCTTCCGGTGTGTATTCCGAAAGAGCACCTATGTCAAAGGGTTCAGGGCACGTGCTGTAGTATAGTCTCACCCGTAAACATCTCCATTTCGTCTCCAACCTTGACATCAAACAACATGTGCAAGCTCCACACAGAAATGAAGTCACCATAGGTAGTGCTGTTGGGAAAAGAGTGCACTCCATTGAGAAAGACTAGAAATGTTGGAGAGAAGGACAAATGACTGTGATCCATGCTTTTACACATTGCAAGGAAGCATGGGCCACGGTAGTCACAGTAAACGAAATGACATGTCTTTCTTGACAATGTAATGCAACAAGTTTAGCTTCTCGCATAACTGCACTTCCATTTCACCATTGCAACAACATGGACATTGGTAGTTTATTAAAATCATATGAGTGAACATGGTTGAAAGGAACCACAGGACTAGGAATTACAGCCATGCCTAATACAACGACACTACTATGTTCTACACAAACTCTGGCGGCCCACTGCCCATGCGGCGCACACCATCAGCCGAGGGCTTGTACTTGCTTCCAACCTTGGCCATGCGGTGATGGAATGCTCCGATGTATGTCTGCACACTGACATGAAAATGTTGGCAAGAAATGGATGTTGGTGTGTCCATGCAATCAAAATTTCTACAATACATTAAACACAAAATAATAAAAAACTCTGACCTTAAATGCCAATTGCATCCATGCCTCTTATTGACTGGCCCCGGGCATCTTCATCTGCCTCATCATCCACGTCGTTGTCTACCGCCTATTCTCTTGCGTCACCCTCTCCATGTTCCTCCAGTCCACCATGCTCCTCCATCATCCTGGCACCTTCAGCGTCGTGCTCTTCCTGTGTCAGCAATCCGGTCTCCGGCTCCGCCGCATACCCCAGGGAGTCCTCACCATTGTCAGACACGTTATCGTCAAAGTCATCGGCGGCTGCCTCACCAACCTCTTCGTCCTTCAAGGACCCCCTGGGGTTAGCCTCAGGGTCATAGTCCGATGCCTCACTGTCGTCCGTTTCTACCCCTTCTTCTCGCCATGCCCCTTGATCTGTCTTAGGTCAAGCAGGTCGTCCTCCTGCTACTGCCTCTCGTTTTGCTCTTAGCGCAGCTGCAGCTTCGTGAGGCCGAGGTGCAACAGGGCTTGGACACCTCTTCTTTGTGTACCCCTTACGGCCGCAGTTCGGGGAGATGAAGTTCCGTTTTCGGAGGGGCGCACGCTCCATGCGGGCACTCTTGGGACAACCACAGCCACGCCGCGGACCGGGTTGGTCCCAACCAGGCGGCGCAGGTTGGTTCAGTCCCACAGAGGACAGTGAGGGCATGGGATTGCCGTAGGTGAGGCTCCAATACTGTACCATCTGTTTGCAGCTCACGTACGCTGTCGGGTCCTCGTCCACCTCCATCATGAGCGCGCACGCATGCTGGCATGGCTGGCCAAATTCGTGCCGCCGACGACACTCACAGCTTCCCATGGCAAGACCCACATGCCGGCATACGTTTGTTGGGCCACGAACCAATGCCGACGATGGGCCCTCGATGATGACATCGTAGTCACGCGCAACTGCAAAGCTGTGAAGCAGGCGTCTCGCCGGAGCCGGGGCAAGAGTCTCGTTGCACTTGGCTATCTACTCGCGGAGCTGCGCTATGATGACCTGCACAAAGTAGTACACTTGCAAGAAGTAGTAGAAGGGGTAGAGTTTGCGGAGGCTCCTCAGACGGGCGTTCAACGACTCTGAAGTGTTGCCGGTGATATGGCCCCCCGAGGCACAAGGTACATGTATGAGGTCCATTCCTGAAGAGGTATGCCTCCCTCTCCGTCCCGGCCTGGGATGAGATAATTCGCGGCCCGTTGGCTCATTGCCCGTAGGTGACGTGCTGCCCGGTGAAACTGGTCGTGGGTTAGTACCTGTGAGCACTTACAGGCCCAGTAGGCCGCCTTCTTTCCGAACTTCTCCTGAACATTTCTGCGGAGATTTCAGGCACAATAAGAGTGGGTAGCACCAGGCAAATGTCGCACCAGGGCCTTCGCCAGGCTAGCTTCTCTGTCAGACACAATGACGGCACCTGCAGTACAAGCGCTAGGGTAAGCTGTTGTGAAATTCTCGCAAAACCACATCCAAGTCTCCTCGTTCTCACTGGACACCAGAGCCCAGGCCATCGGGCATGCGTGGTCGTTCGCTTCAAAAAATTGCGCGACCAGCATGACTTGCTTGTGGCCGTTCTTCAGGAATGTGCCGTCCATTGTGATGATCCTCCGGCTGGAATCCCGACCAAGATGGGTGGCGCCAGGCGCCACAAAGGCCCACTTGATTTTGTTCTCTGCATCTTGCTCCGCAATAGCATGCGTAGCCGGATCAATGCGTTGCATCTGCAAGTACATATGACGAAATTAGAACACCTTGAAAGAAAAAAGTGAAGCAGTATGACAACAAGACTTTCACGTACGTGGTGGGACGTACCTCTTGACACAACGCCGGAAACATAGCCCACGATTTTGCCTTGGCACCCATGTGGTAGGCCTGAGCCATAGCTCTTGCATGGTAGCGCACTGTTGGCCACCTGAATACCCGCGGCTTCCTTGATTATGGCTCTGAGTGTGGCTGGAGGTGTTGTCGGATCCCCCCATTTGCTGTGATATGTGCCTTGCAATCCACCTTGTGGTTTGGGCAGGGCTCCCACAGCCAATAGTCGGCGTGCAGTTGTGCCCTTCTCTGACATGGGACAGCTTCACCGCACCCAGCTTTGAAGAGACAACTGCGCGAACGTGCCACACGCAACCACGTCTGACAGCCTCCACGCATTGTACGTCGATCCGTCCAGGCTCGCTGCGCACCCACTGCAGCCCAAAGCGGTTGGCTACCGCGTAGTCTTTGATGGCCACCCTGCATGCAGCCATGTTGCGGAACTTTCATTCCTCCACGAAGGCGTCACCATCTGCATTTCTTTTCTTCGTTGTAGAATCGAGGGAGCTGTCTGACGTTGCTGTAAAAAGGAGAGGACAGGGAGTTCGCGAAGCATCCCCAATCTGAAGTTAGTGGACCGGGATGACAGTTAAAGACGTACTGTTCACAAGTATGCCAAAGGCACAACAGTAAGAACGGACGTTCATGACAGCATGACATTCAAATGAGTACAAAACGGGACACACAAATTACCAGTAGAGTCACTCGGACATAGTACACGGTGCCTTGCCCACGACTGGGTGTATGTTGGAGCCTCCGTCTGCTCCGGGGAGCGTGGCTCCATCCAGAACAACCGCATGGTCTTCTCAGCTTCTACTTCCAAACATGTTTCCCTGTCCTCATAATCCCGATCTCTGTTCAGCCAGAAGAAGAGTTCTTCCTCGGCACCTGATTCACGGTAGAAAACGTGGTGTGCCGGGCTGTGAGGCTGAGCTGGAGGAGGCGCTGGAGGAACACCATGGTCGGCAGGGCGATAGGCGCGTTGCTAAGGTGGTGATGCAGCAGGACGTGCTACAGGTTGGGCAGCGGGTGGAGCGGTGGGTCGTGCCGCACGTCGGGCATCGGGGGGTGCAGCGGGTCGTGCCGCATGTCGGGCAGCGGGTGGTACAGCGGGTCATACAGCGGGTCGTACAGCGGGTCGTGCAGCGGTATGTGCAGCGGTTGCTGTAGGTGGGCGTCCAGCGGGTGGTACAACGCACTGTGCAGCGGGTGGTATAGCACACGGTGCAACGGGTGGTGCAACGGGTGGTGCAGCGGGTGGGTCGGCGGGTGGTGCAGTGGACGGCACAGCGAGTCGTGCTGCGGGTGGTGCCGTTGGTCTTCCAGCGCGTGGTGCCACAAGCCGAGCAGCGGGTGGTGCAGCGGGCTGAGGGTGTGCGGGTAGTGCACCCAGCGGGGCCACACCCACGGCAGTGGAGCGCCACCCCACAGCCGTCGGTGGGTTCGGCCGTCCAAAGTTGCGCCGCCTTGGGTCTGAAGGGCCACACACAGTTGTGGCGCCTGTTGCCAGAGAGGGCGCATGATGGGGAGGTAGCGGCCGTGGCACGCAGAACTGAGCCGCCCCGGACAAGCCCCCCTGGCCGGAGGTGACAGCCCGTCCTCGTGTGATTGGGCCTAGCAATGGTGAGAGCACGGCAGTTGCAGAACGCAGTGCCTGGGCACATGAGAGGGGTGGGCGAGTGGGCGGCTTTGTCGAATGTACACGAACCGGTCGAGCAGAGGCAGGAGCCTCCGCCCTCGGGCACTGCCCCGGGTCTGAGGCGCCATATGGCCAAGAATGGGTACATTGGCATTTTCTGAACACAATAAATGCTTGAGGTACCCTACAAATTGACTCACCTCGCTTGATCAAGAGAGAGAGCGTCATGTTGATGCTCCACCGCGAACACAAAAAACCCTGGCATAGCCGCACATCGACGTTGGAGAAGCCGAAATGACAGACAGAAGGGCGGGACCTTGCTAAACCCCCGTCCATGCCCACGCTGACTCTGACTTTCTGCCAACGCATATAAGGGACCATTGCAACGTACATGGATGGGTTATGTAACCAATCCGCGTGCAGTTCACACGTGAGGCAAGGATTGAGGGTCAGTGGAGTGCCTCCATTTCCGCACATGCAGGTTTGGCACCCAGGCTGGCATTTGAGCATGCAGGCCGTGCTTCATGCACCTTATTGTTTACGAGTATACGTAACGTTAGCATGGCAAAGGAGGAGCAATGACAAAGGCAGCGTCGGACCTCTATTGTTATCTAAAAGCATGTACCCCTTCCATCTTGACCGAGCGGATCGCCGAACCAAGTAATTCTGTATACATGTGTACACATGTCAAGTTGCGTTCACTGGCATGCAGCGTCTCGTTGTACAAAAATCGGAAAGGAAACACAAAAATTGATTTCACATGAAAAAGAGTAGGAGCGTGCCCAACGTGCTACACATATAACGCAGGTACTAGTAGTCCTTGATAAGTGAAAGTTCCATGGGTGGATGGTTTCTTTCTACCTAAGCAACGGGCGGATGGTTGCTTTTCTTCCGAACGACGAGCGTATCATTACTTTTGTTCCAAACAACGGGCGGATGAGAGTCACACTTTGCGTTTTATGGGTATCCAAGCTATTTCACCCCCCTTTCTTTTTTCCGTTTTTGCCCGCACGACGAAAAACATGGACACCGCTGTCATGTCGTTTTCGACTATGGACAGCACCGTCTTTCCGTTTGTTACTCTGGACACCGCTCACCGTTTGTTTTCGACTATGGACGACGTGGATATAACGACCGAAACGATGGGCACCGGAGCATTTTTGCCCATTCCGTTTTTGCTCGCACATTTGCAAACATGGGCACCGCTGTGATGTCGTTTTTGACTATGGACAGTGCTGATCTATCCATCCAAACGATGGGTACTGCTAGATTCGAACCATTATATACATGGCCCGAATTTTCAAAGCAATGAGAAGAAATCATGTTAGAACTACTAGTCGTTGGTTGTCATGGGGGCATTGTTCCATTGCAAATTTGCAATTGACCAACATTGTCCTTTTCAAACAAAAAAAAATCAACGGCATGCAAACCCCTCAATTGTTTTGTGTTCAAACCGTGCTCAAACCATACTCTCTTCCCCACGATAGAGAATTGGAACTGAATCAAGGCATGCAGGCCCTTGCAAACAACATGAGCTCTGTGTGTGAGTGAAGTGCAACACAGCAAGAATTTAGCTAAGTCTGAAATGCATAATATGAAAGAACAAGGAGAAAGTACAAATGAGTCCCTAGCGGGCTCATGCAGGGGCGCTGGCAACTAGCCGCACCGGGCCCCGTCACCCCTGCTGAATCCAAATGAGTCAGCAGGGAGAACACACTGCATACACCATGAGAACAACAAAGGTGGTCTCCTCTAAGAACTGGAAGAGCCCTCCAATTGCCCGGGTCTCGATCACCGAGAAAATACAAGCAGTGCTAGAAATACTCGAAATGAGCTTCAGACATCACAAATGGCTTTCGAAACATCGGAAGCAGTACTACAGCTATCGGGTCTCCTCGTCGCATCAGTATGGTCCACCCGGTGCGCAGGTCTCAACCCACCGAGAAAACTCTCCTAGCTCCCGACAGGCCAACAAGGCTGCTGGAACGCATCGACCGCGTCTCGCCGAGGCTGTCGTAGATGCTGGAGAAGTCCCTGGACTCTCTAGAGGCCCGTCATGTGGTCACGCCCTCCTCTACCATAAACCACCGATGTGGGTATGTGGGTAATCCATCGGCATCGGTAGTGACGGATGGAAGCCACACAAACCAACATTTCCCCCGGCTGACATAGCCGTCAACACCAGAACAAATGAACAAAGGCATAGAACAACAATGCATGTAAAACCACAATATGTACCAGTCAACCACACACACACACACACATACACACACATACACACACACACACACACACACACACACACACCC
>SZWC01003535.1:154784-194998 GCA_023375785.1 Penium margaritaceum
AGAGAGGGAGAGAGAGAGAGAGAGAGAGAGAGAGAGAGATTGAGAGAGAAAGTGAGTGAGAGAGCTTGCAAGAGCAAGTGACCGTGCAAGAACGAGAGAGAGAGAGAGAGCCTGTTTCTTCCTAGCTCCCTCCGGTCCATCATGTCATTTGTCGTTCCGTCCCCTCTCCCTGGGCTGTTGCCCCGTCCAATGTCATACTGTGCCTTTTCTTTCCCCCTACCACAGTCCTCCATTGTGTCTCGTCCCATGGTGGACGCCTTTCTGTCATGCACCCGTGGTCCCCGACTCGGCTCACAGTTGAGAGGGGTCCACCCTATCCAACACCCGTCTTCTTCCCCTGTCATTTATGTGAGACACCTGGCCACAGTTGGCGTCGATGTTTGTACCGTCCGCCAAACTGGGTTCCATTTTTTCTTCATCACAATCCCCTGTCCGTCATTGTTCCATCTCCTCGTGCACGGTTCCTCACATGTGAAAGCAAAGACCACCTTCAGTCGCTCGTGTCCCCTCCCACATCCGCCATTGTGGATGTAGAACCATGTGCATTGCCCTTAAGCCCAAAAGGTGACCACCCTTTGTTGTCCACTCCTTGGTGACTACAGATCAAATTCCCCCCTCGGACTGTCATGACGTTTCTCCCATCAGTGTGTCACCGAACACCGCATCTCATTTGCCTGTTCTTCACTCAGTCTCTCTGGTCCTAGTGGTCCACCTCTTGGCCACAAAAGTTATGTCGTCATCACACCAAGGACATAACCTTTCTGCATCTCCATCTTTACCCACACAATGCACATGCACACCACGATCAGCACATCCACCAGCACCTTGTGTCCCTCTTCCGTCCACACTCTTGTTCTCCCTCCTTGACCTGGAGGACGTGTCTGAACGCCTCATGTGTACAGTGGATGCCTTGGACCTGATCTCATCAGGAGAGCGTGCTGCAACCGCTATCAAGGATGCAGTCCTTGATGTCTCAATCGCAGCCCAGAGCCTCATCCATCGGATCAACAAAATCACCAGTGAGAGCGTTGCACTACATCGAACCGGTCTCAGCTCCACATTGCCAACTTCCCCAACGACAGTTCCTCCATCTCCTCCATCTTGTCCACAGCTGGCGCCTTCTCTTGACTCCAAGGCACACAAAAGGAAGGAGAAGAAGAAAAAGGGCAAAAAGGAGACGCATTGTCTTTTTTCACCGTAACTTTCTTCATTCCTTTTATCCTACTTCCTCCAGCCAATGTGAGGCTGTTGTGGCTCAGGGGGAATGTTGGCTGGAGCCACAAACAGCCTGGTCTGATTGGATATGTTAGGGCTTGCTAGGATGGTCTGATTAGTAACATGATGCCACCCGGGTTCTCAGGTGATAGCGCTGGGTTGCGCATGGACCCACTTGCATATCTTCCACTGAAATGTTTGTTATGTGCCGCCGGGTTCTATCCTGGCGACGTGACCCCCACAAGTGACCATCCACTTGTGGGGTGGTGGGTTGAGCGGGCTAGCCGTCCAACCCCACCAACTAGAAGTAGGCGAGTGTGGCTGATTGAACTTTCGTCTTGGTTCTTAGCTACTTGGGTTCTCACCCTTTGGTTCCACGCGCTCTTCCACCTCATCCCACCTATCCACCTGAGATAGAGCAAAAATCCTGTAGTGTTTTTGTCTTCACAGAATACACCATGAGAGAAACAAAGGTGGTCTCCTCGAGGCATCGGAACAGCTCTCCAAGTGCCCGGGTCTCGACCACCGATAAAATATAAGAAGTGCTAGAAATACTCAAAATCAGCATCAAGACATCACAAATGGCTTTCCGAACATCGGAAGGACTGCTACAGCCATCGGGTCTCCTCGTTGCACTGGTATAGTCCATCGAGTGCGCGGGTCTCAACCCATCGAGAAAACTCTCCTAGCTCCCAACAAGACAACATGGCTACCAGAATGCATCGACCGCGTCTCTCCGGTGCTGTCATAGATGCTGGAGAAGTCTTGGGACACTCTGGAGGCCCTTCATATCGTCATGCCCTCCTCTACCATATACCACTAACGTGGATACATGGGTAATCCATCGGCGTCGTTTGTAATGGGTGGAAGTCACACAAACCAACATAGAGTTCCCGCGTGAGCCTACACCTTGACAATGACAAGCAAACCACGTGCCATTGCAACTTTTGTTGTCATTGTCTTGTGGTTTGCTTCTCATTGTCAAGCTTCAGCTGCCGTTCATCAAACCTCGTTTAAATCTCATGGATCCCTTCCTTGTCTTGTCTGTTATGAAGCGTGGTCGTTACGTTCCTACCCTAACCAGCAACAAAGGGAATGAGAGAACACTCTCTGCGTCGTTGTGTGTGATAGAGCACAAAGTGATGACCACAACACGACAAACGGCGCTTTAATTGGTGGAGAAATGGCAAAGATGTTCATGAAAGAGTAGAAGCTAGAATAGTGAATTCAAGTGTGTAGACATACTCTCGCACAGACACACGCACAAGTCCAACCGACTGGTGGGAAGTAGACCGACCTAGGTGCAGGCTACCAAACAATAGCTTGCCAGGACCCGATAGCCATATGAGCTCCTTGGTTCACCGAATGACAAACCGAAAGAAGCGCCAGGTGCATGAAGAGAAGCTCTACTTAATCATGTCATGATTGAATACAAAAAACACCACTGAAAAAATGGTCCTTTGGAGCTAGTCATTGAAAAACTTATGGAGAGCGCGTGTGTAACAGCTGTGAGCTCTTTCTGGGCTGTGGAACCAAAATTTAGGCCCTTGGAATAGTCAGTCCAAGGAGTCGAAGTGATTGGCTGCCTCAGCCACTTTGGCTGAAACGTGTCACGCAAAAATGGACACGGTCGGTGTAGGGCATATTTGCAAACATGCAATCTAAAAACCCTATTGTTCCACGTGGCACAGCCACGTGGAAACAGGACCCTAGCAACCAACTAGAGTGGAGGAGGAGTGGTGCAATGGATCTTCCATTGTGAAAATCCTCTTGCCTTTTGTGGGCTAGGGTCCATTCGGACTCTAGCCCGTACATTATTTTAAAGTCGAGGACATCCTGGGAGACTAGCATCAATTCCCAAAGACACACCGTAAATTTTTGTGCACCATTTTTCATCCTAAAGATGGTCCGTACTCTACAACGTGAGGACACCCTTGCTGAGGCTAATGGTGTCAAATTACTTGCTGTTGTGATGTGAGTCGTCCCTGTTTTTTTGTACATCTTACTATGACAACTCTGTCGTGTCCATGCTCGTGGAAATCCCTGATGCTGACCCAGCTGGCACCAAAGCACCGACGAGTGGTGGCTCCACCCACCATTAAGTGCGAGACAACTGCAACGATGTCCCGGGTGCTTGTTAGGATGCTTTGCAGGTTTTCTACAGTCGCTAGAGTTCTCTCAGTGGACTGGCTCTTAAGCCCGAGTTGTATGTTTTTCATTGTCTGTCCACTGATCGATGTTGGATGTGTGTGTGACCAGTTGTAGCGTCTGGCTTGAGATTTTGTATCTTTTGGTCCAGACGGTGTTGCGTTTGGATGCATGTGCACGGAGTTACACCCATCATAGTGGTTTTGTGCCGGTTTTGGGACAAACGGCCATTGCTGCATGCGTCACCCACCATGCGCCGCAGCAGGTATTTATGTTGTGTGCTTGTCATTTTTTATCTCTCTGTGCATTACAAAGATATTGGAGCTTATGGGACTCAGCGCGTCTTCCTAGCCCTAACCCTTGCCGTTTCTTACACCTACTTGCTTGTTAGTGTGCCAACAGAATAGAGAATGTTTCTACGCAGTAGCAAAAAGGTTAGGAAGCTTCCTTGTAGTTTCTCATGGTATCACAGCAACTAGACCTCTCTTGCTAAGCTGCCTCATAGAGATGCGGCATAGGCAGCAATAGTGAGATTCATTGGCGCCACCGTATCCTGGGACCCGTCGCAACCGACGTTAGCAACCACGGCGTTACCACGCAACTACCACCATCGTAGCAAGGGCAGCTACGGTAGTGACCAGCTGTTGCAGTCGTCAAGCGGCAGGAGTAGCACAGGGTGGCAGCAGTAGCCGTGTCTGGCTACCACCCTCTAGAGAGGAAAAGAAAAAGAAAAAAAGGGAGAAGCAGCTCTTAGCCGTAGCTAGCGACGACGGTTGCAAGCAATGGCTATGCGTAACGGCGGTAGCAGCTTGTAGTAGCAGCGGCATCAGCAGCCGCGATTAGCAAAAGCATAGTAGTAGCAACAAAGGTAGAAGTAGCGCAACAAGAATACGAGTAGCAGCACCGTAGCAGCGACAGCGGCTACAGTAGCGCAACAACACTGGCGGCAGCCGCAGCAATAATAGATCCACCGCAGCAATAGTGGCGGTCTTGCACTGCACTGCTGCTGCATGGCAATTGCTGCTTAGTAGTGTTGCGTAGCAGCACTGCCACGTAGCACTATGCACATGTGTAGCACTGTGGAATACCCGTGCAGGTCTACGCAGCCCATGCGGAGCTGTGAGCAAGGGTTGACGCGGTCACCCCCACTGAAGGGTGGGGGTGACCGTGGAGTCACGCGGAGTCTGCATGAATTAAGAAAACTGTTGGCATAAAACATGCAAGCGAAAAAATGCTAGCGTAAAGAATGCCGGCAAAAGAGTACCGACATCATCATCAGTTGTACTAATGTCAGCAATGTCTGGGTAAAAGACGTCAATGTTTCTTAATGTTTCAACTCCTTGAGAAACGTTGTTGGTTCCCTGTTTGGACTATCTTGTCGTTCGGCCCCAAACTGAACACTACAATGGCTTCGGTCCATGACAAGTGCAAAGGGCTAGGAGACCCCTCCTCTTCCTCCTCTTTGGGTATCATGAGTCCATGGTCGCAGTCACTCATGACCAAAGAGCTTTGTCAGACGCAAGATGAGTTGTGTCGACAGTAACAGTGACAGACCGTTGTGTTGTAGGAGATTGTGGGGTTACTGAAGGGTTGTTCAGGGGCCTCACATCAGCTACCAGGTGGATCTACTGGAGTTGTACCATCCATTCATGAGTCTACATCCTATGAAACGCCGCATCCTAAGCACCCCTCATCACAGGTTGACACTTGCGATGAGGAGGAGATGGAGGATGATACACCTAAGGAAGAGATTCGGGTTCCTAAGGAGCACATTCATGAGCTGCATCTGGGATCCTAGCCTCTCACCTTGCCACCTTCGCTCTGTCAAGACCAACCATGTTGTTCAACAACATTCACCTCTGGTAACGTTTCTCTCACAGGTGGTCGCCGTGTGCCTCATCCACCACCTCCCAAGCCTAAGGTTGCCCTCCTCACGGAGCGACAACCAAAGGACTTTAACACACCTCCACTGCATTTAAATCTTGACGAGGGCTTCAATTGTTGGGAAACCTTGTTTTAGGTATAGGCTGATTCTATGGGCGTCTATCCCTACTACCACAGCCAGTACCACACCTGCGACGCTCACTAGGTCCAGACCGTAGCAAGAGCAATGCGCATTCTTCTTTACGCCATGATGCGGGAGACTGTGGTCAACTTCTGTCCCTTCCTAGTTGAGATCGGGACCAGTACTGAATCAGACCCACACTAGGGCTAGGAGATGGCCCTGACACTCCTCGCTGCGGAGACCCATGCCACGAGGGTGGCTTGACTACGTGAATTTCACTCCCTCCGTCAGGGTCCCACGGAGTATGCAACTGACTACTACAGGCACACAACGCGCCTTGACACGCACCTTGGGACTGGTGGGTAGATGCACCTATGGGCGCTCGACACCATCATGATGGGGACGCACTTGGACCAGGTGAAGCTCTTTTCGGGTTTCGGCCGTGTGGCTCTCTCTGAGTTTTTGGAGTCACTACAGCTGCTTCCTTGGGCCCATCACTAGTTCCTCCAGGCCACATCAGCTGATGAGGCTGCTCTCATCCATCAGAAGAGCCCACTTGTTATATCAGTGATTGCGACCTCTCCTACGCCTCTATCCCAACTCACCAGTCCCACGTCCACCACTTCTTCCTCCTCCTCCTACTCTACCTCAGACAGCCAGACTCAAGACGTTGCAATGGGAAGAAGGGTAAAAAAATGATGCGACAAGGGACAACAGCAGCAGCAACAACAATAGCAGAAGCCAAGGAGTAGTGGCAGTGGATGTATTGTCCACTGCTACAACTGTGGGGATGCTCACCACTACACGAAGTGTGAGTAGCCCCTTGATTGGCCTTGGATCATACACGGCCTCCAAGCGGCGCACCCACAGCAGATTTCCTCTAGTGACACAGGGACATGACGCGTCGAGGCCACGACTATTGCAGACGCATCCGTTTCACCAAGGAACAATGGTGATATAGACCCTTGGGATTGCAGAATCGTGGAGCTTTGTCAACTTCTAGTGCTTTGTACTTAGGGAGGTGCAAGTGTGTTGTCATAGTCAAGTGGTTTTGAGGTAGCTTATCCTACTGTGTCTGTTGCCTATGATGATGCTTGTGGGGAAGCTCAATTGGCTTGCGATGGGGATGGACCTGACAATATTAACTTGCTTGAAGAGTCACATATCCATGCTGAGTTCTCTGCTACACTTCCAACAGAGGTAGAGTATTCTGTGGCATGTTGTTTAGTGTCAGCAAATTGTCGTCAGCTGAGTGGCACATGGATCATTGACTCTTGTGCCACCCATCACATGATTTGTCATTGTAGTGACTTTGTTGTACTCGGTCCCGTTACCTCCGTTTGGTCCATTCACATAGGATCGGATCAGTTTTTGCCTATGTAGGGAGCTGGAATTGTGTAGTTCAATGGTCCTCCTAGCCACTTCTACATTTCCCATGAGGTTTTGTCCCTACTATTGAGCTCATTCTGCTCTTTTCTTGTGCATGCACCACGTTTGGTCTCACTGTTGAGCAATGTGCTGACTCTACCATAGTGACCGCTCTTGACACACGTGTCATCGTGCTTCGTACCTCCATTGTTGATGACCTCTATCATGTGTCTCATTGCATTCCCTATGTGCGTTTTATAGTGATGGTCCAGATCAAGATCCAGCAGCACCGGTGATCTCGACCATAATCGTAGGAATTTCTTACACTGCTAGATGGATTTATAGGAACCTGCATAGAAAGGTAGCTTCCTAGAAGGTTATGAGGATTAAAAACTAATCTATTGTGTTTAGATCATTACATGCTTGTTAAGAGTTTCTTGAAACGCCTAGTTTATGTACAAATTCTGTTAGACCTCCTACGTTGACTTCTAGACTTTTCCCAAGCATATACAGGACAATTTCACCCATACATGGGACACTTTTGCTCATACATGGGACACTTTATCGGACAAGCCTCTCCTCCCCTCCCCCCCTCCCGAGTGTACAAGGACGTGTATGTGGTGGAAGTCACAAAACGTACATTAATGCACATCTCACAAGTTCCTTGAATACATCTCACATGAGTATACTAGAGTCTACTTTCAATACCCCCTCCCATACACCGTCTCATACATTTTTCTTGTTGACTTTCTCGTTTTTTAGAGGGGGTGGGAAGAAGGGTCTGTCAACTTCGCTCGGTCCATTTATCTCCTCTCCCAGAGTGTATGAGGCGAGTGTATGAGGGGATGTATGTGGCGGAAGTCGCAAAATGTACATCTCAAAACTTCCTGGAAACTCTCTCCCAAGAGTACACTAGTGTCTTCCTTAACACTGTCCTCCTACATAAACCACCTCATACACTCATGTCATGTACTTTTTCTGTTTTTTGGGAGGGGGGAGGAAGGATCCACCGACATTGCTTGGTCCATTTTCTCCCTCCTCGGAGTTTATGTGGCTAGTGTAAAAGGGGGTGTATGAGACAGAAGTCACAAAATGTACACGAGAATACATCTCGCGACTTCCTAGAAATTCTTTCATGAAAGTACACTTGTGTTTTTCTTAATATACTTCCCTCACACACACCGTTTCATACACTTGCCTCATACACTTCCTCTTTTTGTGGAGGGGGGAACGGGTCGGCCAACATTGCTTGGTCCACCCCCCCCTCCCCCGGAGTGTATGAAGCGAGTGTATGAGGCGGTGTATGTGGCGGAAGTCGCAAAATGTACACACGTTTACATCTTGCGACTTCCTGGAAATTCTGTCACGAGACAACACTAATGTCTTTTTTAGTACTCCTCCAGCATTCACCGCCTCATGCACTGGCCTCATACACTTTCTCATGTTTTTGGGGGACGGGGAGACGGGTCTCTTCACTTTGCTTGGTCCATCCTCCCTCCCTTTTCCGAGCGTATGAGGTGATTGCATGAGGGGGTTACATGTGGCAAAAGTTAGGAAATGTACATAATTGTACATCTCGCGACTTCTTAGAAATTATCTTATGAGAATCCACTAGTGTCTTTTTAAACCTCCCCCTCCCACGTACACCGTATGATACACTCGCCTCATACACTTTTTCTTTTTTTTGGAGGAGGGAAACGAGTCCGCTGACATTGCTCCATCCATCCCCCCCAAGGAGTGTATGAGGTGAGTATACGAGGACATGTATGCAACAAAAGTCGCAAAATGTACACAAATGTACATCTCGCAAATTTTTGGAAATTCTCTCTCGAGACTACACTAGTGTCTTTTTTAGTACTCCTCCCACATACACCATCTCGTACACTCACCTCATACACTCTTCCATTTTTCTTAGGGATGGAGAGACAGGTAACTCAACTTCGTTTGGTCCATTCCTCTCCCCTCTCCCCTCCCCCCCCCAAGTGTACGAGGCAAGTGTACAAGGGGGTGTATGTGGTGGGAGTCGCAAAATGTAGACTAGTGTATATCTTGCATCTTCCCCGAGTCTTACAAACATGGTCCAAAGGCAAGGTGTACAACTGTTTGAGACTTTGGTTTGCAAGTGGTTTGAATGGATGGGGGGAGGGGGGGGTGAGAATCCCCCATACGTTAGAAGGCAGTCTGCTGGGCCCCGCTACCTCGGGACCCAGTAGGAGCCGGGGCAAGCAAAATAATAGAACCCACAACCTCGGGTGTGACTAGGGGATGGGCTTGTTTAAGGATTGGCTATTTAATTACCTGGTTTGCAAGTGGTTTGAGTGGGGGGTGCAAGAATCCCCCATGTAATAGAAGGGAACCTGCTTGGCCAAGCAGGAGCCTGAGCAAGCAAAAAAATGAAATCCACAATCTTGAGTGTAATGCGGGGATAGGTCTGTTTGAGGTTTGACTATTTGAGTACCTGGTTTATGGGCCATTTTAATGGGGGGTCCGAGAATCCCCCAGACAATAGAAGGGAACCTGCTGGGCCCTGCAGGAGCCTGGGCAAGCAAAAAAAATGTATAAAACCCACAACCCTGGGTGTGGATAAGGGATGGGTTTTCACGCAGTAAAGACTCTCGTGATCCAGAGAACCCCATTCACTAGATACAAAGACAACTGCATAGTAACAGGTAAGTTGCTTTACTACATACATGACAGGGCATGCAGTACAGGAACAGAATAGGTCACCTCTTATTTCACCATGTGTTTCAATCATACTCGACAAAATACATAAAAACTTGTTCGTGCCAGGAAATGAACAAGTGTCAGTCATGAAACTTCTATGAATATTCCTAAGATGTTGACCTAGCATGTACACCAGAACATGAGTGTAAATTTGGAGGGTGATTGGTCATAAATGTTTTTGTCTCTAGTGTTCACTCCCCTATGCACCAGCCCTTGCTGCATCGTCATCTCTGCCATGTGAGTTTAGACGCTGTGTGCAAGCTCACTTAAAGTCAGCCTCCCCTCGCTCTTGACGCGGATTCTTTTGACAAGCCGCCTAAGACCGATTGTCTTTTTTGTGCACAGGCTAAGGTGCATTGCTGCTCTTACCCTGAATCCTCTTCTAGTACACTGTGTCCACCAGAGTTGGTGCACTCGGACCTTTTTGTCCTCTCCCAGTCCAGTCCCTATCACATTGGGGTCGACATGTTCTCACCCTGACTGATGACTTCACCCGGCTGCGGTGGGTCTACAACCCCCGCCACAAGAGCGATGCCGCCTTGGCGGTCTTCCTGTGGCTGGTGAAGGCTGAACGCTAGCCTTGTCAGACCCTGCACACGCTTTTCTTGGATTGTGGAGGTAAGTTCTTAGGCAAGATGGATGCCTACTTTCCTAAGCACGGTATTTTTCTCCAGCTCTCCGCCCTTGCTACACCACAACAGAACAGTGTGTCTGAGCATTGGAACTGCACCATGGAGGATGCAGTTTGCACCATGCGGTCTGAGTGCGGTCTTTTGTTTTCCTTTGTTTTTGAGGGCTTCTCCTACATGATGTGAGTGTGGAACCGCTTGCTACATGGTCGATTCCATGCCATATCACACCGTATGGGCTATGGTTTGGCCATCAAGCCGATCTCTGTCCTGCTCGTGTTTAGGTCCTTGGCCTACATCTGGTACATTGGGGACCAGCTGGAGTCCAATATCTCACCTCGGAGTCGCATGTGTACCTTCCTTGGCATCCTCCGGCTGTCAAATGCTTGGCGTTTTTTGGACCATGTTTGCCATCACATCGTCAAGTCTCAAGATGCTCTCTTCTTTCAGGCTCTCACCTACCATGATATGTCTGGAATTCTGTCACTGGCCACTGATGACGCTCCTACCTATGTGGCTTCTTGACGGATGGTGGAGTCTAGTCCTACTGATGGGTTCGTCCAGGTCTCCTCACTTGCGGTCCGGTCTCCGGCTTCTGACGCAGGAGCCATCTTGGCTGTGGGTCCTCTAGCCTTATCAGTTCCATCCACCACACCTGATCCTGTGCTAGTGTCAATCCCCTTTGGCACACCAAACCCCGTGCTAGTGTCAGTCCCCTTGGGCACACCAGATCATGTGCCAGTGTCAGTCCCCTCTCGCACATCTCATCTTGTACAAGCAGTATTCCCCTCTAGCAGACCTCATCCCATTCCAGTCTCAACCCCCTCTAACACACTTGATCCTGTGCTAGTGTCAGTCTCCTCTGGCATACTTGATCCCACACCAGTTTCAGAATCTCCATGCATACCTACACCTGTGCATGCACCTACTTCTCTAGTAGCTATGGCCCACCAGCCTTCTCCGCAGCCTGAGGTGAGCGCCTCAGCACCAGGCTACTCCCGCAAGCTCGGTGGCCGTCTTGGACCACTGGCCTCCAGGACGCTGTGGACTGGTGACTGAGCGCCTAGATGCACGACTCATAGTGTTCATACTGGCGAGCCAGGCACAAAGGCCCTTAGCTTGAGTGGCCAGGCAGACTACACTTATGTGCATCGAGCATGCCCTGTCGGCCACAAGTTAGTCTCTTGTGAGTTCTCCGTCTCTTGCGATGTCACAACTGATTTGGTCATGGTCAGACCGAGTCCAGAAGCGTGCGTTTTGGCCACCCAGAGTTCTCCCTTAGAGATGCCTGGTCCAGGCACGTTGAAGGAGGCACTCTCAGCTGACAATGCATGCCAATGGCATGCTGCTTGTGAGGATGAGGTGAGAGCCATCCGTGAGCATGGTGTTTATGAGCTTGTTAACCTCTTGTCTTGACGGAATGTTGTACAGGCCAAGTGGGTCTTTTGCAAGACAATGAAGCTTGACAGCACACTACATCGCTTCATGGCTGAAGGTTTCTCATAGGTTGACGATGTTGATTTTACTGACACGTTTTCACCCATTGGCCGTATGACCACCGTTCGCTCCCTGATCAGGGTTGTTGCTTACCATGGCTGGGATTTACATCAGATGGATGAAGACAAAGCATTCCTCCATGGTTATCTAGAGGAGGAGATCTGCATGGTCCAGCCACCAGGCTTTGAGGTCAGTGAAAAGGTCTAGCATTTGTCAAAGGCCTTGTATGGTGTGAAGAAATCACCTTCGTGTATGAATCAATACATCATTGGCACACTAACATGTGCCGGGTATGTGCAGAGTAACGCTGACCCGTCTCCCTTTCTAAGATGTGCTGCTGAGAGCTTCACTACCATCCTTGTCTACATGGATGACCTCCTGATTTCATCTCCTTTGATGGAGACCATGAAGGAGGCCGAGGTAGTCTTTTAGACTGCCTACAGGATGAAGGACCTCAATTGTGCAGTTGTGTTTCTCAGGATGGAGATCGTATGTGATCTTCAGCGGTAGAAACTCTTCTTACATCAAGCACGTTACGCTTGCATTGTGGGGGAGCAGTTTCTCGACCTCCTTGGTGCAGTTCCCACAGCCTCCATCCCCATCAAACCTGAAGGACAAGATGCTCTGAAGGTGGGCGATCTAGCACAGCACTAGGAGAATGTGGACGTGACCATGTACTTGGGCCTCATTGGCTCTCTAATGTACATGGCCACTAGCACACAACCCGACATTACCTTCACCGTCAACCTCCTTGCACAGTTCTCGTAGTTTTCTTCAGCAAAAGCTCTTTACGCGGCTGTATGACTGGTGCGGTAAATGGTTTCCATGCCGTATCTTGGACTCAACAGTGTTTGGTGGTAGTCGATGGCTACACAGACAACAACTTGGCATGGAACCCAAATGGACGCAGTCGCACAGGCTACGTGTTCCTACTAGGCGGCACCGTTGTTTCATGATGTAGTGGCAAGTAGGTTTGTATTGCATTTAGCTTATCAGAGGCTGATTATGTTACACTCAAGATTGAGGCTGCTAAGGCGGTGTGGCTCTAGCGTCTGTTTTGTGAGTTGTGATAGTTTACACCTTGCGTTGTTTTGCGCTGTGATAGCCAGAGTGCTCTTGCCATTGCTGAGAACTCTGGTTTGTTTCATGCATGTACAAATAACATTTCTCTTGAGCATCACTTTGTGTTGGATTTGCCAGGTTCAAACCCACGAATATAGGCGAAGGTCCAACTTCTGGTGTGCAACCTCCCCTCATCAGCAGCAACAAGGTGGAATTGACTGCCAGTCAACTCTGGGCAAATGGCAGGTTGATCGATGGACGGAGATTGATGTGGCAATCGATTTCCGTCCAACGAATCTACGGTGCAGCAATATCAAGAAATGACGGTTAGATCTCATCCGTCCAATATTGAGCACTCAGATCAAGCACACACATGCTCGGCGCTGGTGATCTCTGCTCCGCGGAGATCACCAGCACCGACAGCGGAGCTCACCAACCACCTCACCAATCTCACACACGCAAACACACATTCATTTAGCGTAGAACTAGACTAGGAGTCTTTCAACTGTTCCTTATGTTACTTGTACACGTGTTGATCCTGGATTGTACCCGGCAGTGGGAATGAAA
Organism: Penium margaritaceum; assembly: GCA_023375785.1. NCBI lineage: Eukaryota > Viridiplantae > Streptophyta > Zygnematophyceae > Desmidiales > Peniaceae > Penium > Penium margaritaceum. The sequence continues at coordinate 168,000 of SZWC01003535.1, forward strand.
GAGTTATTTCTGGCCTCTCTGTTCCTCTTGTGCCGGAGCTTGGATCAGTGTGCAAGAAATTCAAGAGCGACGGCTGATGGCTTGATCCCAGATTTCAACAATTGGTATCAGAGCAAGGGCCAATGTGTCATCTTGAATTTGCCAATCAGACGTCTGGGAGGAGGAGGACGTTCAGGAGGTCGTGCCCACGGCCTCTGCTGGCAGAATTGAATCTTTGCGCCGTTGGAAGTGAGCCAGCCACTTTGTTTTCTGAAGCTTGGTTACTGTGGCTGGTACGGGCTGCCACTGTGGCTTCTGGTCTTCTGGAGGGCGCTGGGAGTGAATCAATCTGGTGGTTTGGTGCTTTAAGACTCAGAATTGAGCTCTTTGGGTACTGCCTTTGAGTCTATTCGAGCAGAAGCAGTCTGTTTCAAGCATCATGGAGTGGAGAGTTGAGGAAGTGAAAAGATTTTCTGATGTTCCTATCTTCGATGGGGAATCCTATCATCAATGGGCTTTTTCGATGAAACTGCTGCTGATGTCTCAAGATGTCTGGAGCATGGTGGAATCTCAGCCAAACTACCCCAACAACTTACCATCACAAGAGCACAGGAGGAGACAAAATCTTGCATTCTCCTTGATTGGACAGCATGTGTCTCTAAAGCACAGAATCCTACTTCATGAAAACAACCTGTTTGACGATCCCCAGGTGGCATGGAAAGCCTTGAGAGCCTACATGCTCAAAACAGACCCCGCCATGATTGAAGAGCTCAGGCAGCAATTCAATTACGCCCGGGTGAAAAGAAATCAGCAGATATCAGATCACATACTGTTTCTCAAGACAACTGCTAGTCAACTGGATGACCTTGGTGTCTACATTTTGCCCAGAGAGTTTGCCCTTACTCTTCTTCAGTCATTGCCAGATCGTCTTCATGGTGCTGGCCAAGACACATACATTCTACGTTTCTCTGAACTCGAGAGCCGGAGTTATCCTTATACAGAACATGAAGACTCTTTGGATCTTCAACTGCTCATCAGTGACGTTATACGTGCTGACAAGCATGAGCTTGGTTTCACTGGACCTTTGGACTCAGCGCTTAAACAAAATGGGTTTCAAGGTACCTCAAGAACATTGCAATCACCTATCTTGAGCAGCACATGGAGTGGAAAGCGGGAGACCCACCTCCAAGGCACATGCTGGAAGTGCCATAGCTACGGGCATGTCAGACACTTCTGTCCTCTGCTTAAAAGCAAACGCAAGAAACCAATAGCACCAGCAGTAGAAGCGGAAACAGTGGTGCTTGTTCACAGCAGCCGCAACAGTCTGCTACAGCAGCCGGAAAAGCAGCCTTGCTGCCAGCCGCCTTGACTTCAAAAAGCTCAACATCAACATGCAAACCATGCAGCAAACTATCACAAACATAGTCTGGCACAAAACAAGAGCCTTCTTCAGCCCTGGAAGTCCAATGTACATGAATTCTTGACACTCCACTGTCTAGGCCTCGGAGAAGGAAGATGCATCCTCAATGTGACGACGATTGCACTTGGGATTGCTGGGGACTTCATCCACCAAAATCCTTCATCCCCTGTGGGAACTTTGAGCTCGATGAAGTTGCCTTCTCAACCCAAATGTCAACTCCATTCTCATGCCCTGACTGCACCCTGGCACCAACTGCTTCACTTGCCTCATCAGTTTCAGAAACATCTGATTCAGCAGCAATAGCAACTCCAGCACCTTCAGCAACTCAAGCCAATGTTTCAGTCTCCACTTTCACCTCAGCAACTCAACCATCAGATTTGAGTCAGCCTGATTCAATCTCCTCAACAAATATGCCATCAACTTCGGCCACTGCGATTCTCACGTCATCCGTAGGATTGTGCTTCACGTCAGAGTTGGAACCCGCTCAAGCTTCTATTGCAACATCTTTTCGGTCTCCTGCTCGTTTTTCTCCTCGTACCCACATGTTTGCACCATGCTCTACTTCAGCATCTGCATCACTTTCGCCTAATCCAGCAGTTTCTACGTCCACCTTTCACTTGCAGTTCCTTACCTCTGCTTGTCAATGATCTCTTATTCTTTTTTGACTTCCCCTGTCAACTGAGATCCATCGTCCCCATCCACAATGCTATTGTACATCTTCATCTCCCTCCAATTGACTAAGATCCTGGCTCCAGTGGAATCGTCTTTTGCCGTAGTGCATGGGGCGGTTGGGCCCGCACGGAGGGGGAATCTCTATCTTTGCGAGTCCATCCACCCCCATTGAGCAGAGAGGGGGGAAGAAGAAGATATTCGGGGTGGTAAAGTACCTGTTTGTTTTGTTTCCTTTTTCCTTTTTATTCTTTTATCGTTTACTCTCCTGTCCTCCCCACATGAGGCGTTGGGACAGGAGGACTGATTGCCTCATCTTGTTCAAGGTGATTTCGATTGCTTGGTCTATGCAGATGGACATGTCAAAGCGAAGGGGCTCTAGGGCAGTGGAGCGATTGCAAGTAGCTGTTGGAGAGGGTAGGAATGCAGCAGAGAACAAACGGTAGCAGAGCATTGGGGTGACCTGCCAGGGATGGTCTGACCAGTGGCGTCCTGGCAGCGCCAACACCACTGGCGAGCGACGTTGGTGAACGTTGGCGGTGCATGTCCGTTGCAGCGGCAAACAGACAGCTGCGGGCAGCAGCTAGCGCACGATGGGAGCAAAGGATACAAAGCACAAGCAGCTGACCAGGAGGACACAAGAAGTGGGTGAGCAGGCCAGCGCCGAACCAGCAATGGGTCAGCACTGGACAGGCAGCGGACCAACAGAAGCTGAGAACAATGGCAAGAAGCGGCAAGCAGCTATGGCGACAATCAAACGCTGAGATTGCAAGCAGCACGGAGTCATATGTGGCGGGGAGCATTGACAGTGGCAATTGGCGGAAGTGGCGACGAGTGCAAGCAGCGCAAGCAGCGGGTGCAGTGAAGAGCAGGGTTGCGCAGCGTCTTTGGCGGAGCAATCGGCAACACCAAAAAAAAAAAAAAAAAAAAAAAAAAAAAAAAAAAAAAAAAAAAAAAAAAAAAAAAAAAAAAAAAACAGAGGGAGCGGCACACCTACACAAATCAACAACTACGGAGGGGCTGTTTGGCATATGGACGCTTGCACACTTACTGCATATACAGTTTCTGGTTATGTATATGTTGGGTCAATTTTTGGTTTTGCGGAAGGGGGGACTGCGTGAATACGACGGACGCTCCGATGCCATGTGCGAGATGCAGCACACCCAAGCCGTTTTGGTGCTGTATTCGTGAGTTTGACTGGCACGGAGGGGTATGTTGGATTTGCCAGGTTCAAACTCACAAATATAGGCGAAGGTCCAACTTCCAGCGTGCAACCTCCCCTCATCAGCAGCAACAAGGTGGAATTGACCGCCAGTCAACTCTGGGCAAACGGCAGGTTGATTGATGGACGGAGATTGATGTGGCAATCGATTTCGATCCAACGAATCTACGGTGCAGCAATATCAAGAAATGACAGTCAGATCTCATCCGTCCAATATTGAGGAGTCGGAACAAGCACACACCTGCTTGGCGCTGGTGATCTGTGCTCCGCGGAGATCACCAGCACCGGCAGCGGAGCTTGCCAACCACAACACCAATCTCACACACGCAAACACACATTCATTTAGCGTAGAACTAGACTAGGAGTCTTTCAACTGTTCTTCATGTTACTTGTACATGTGTTGATCCTGGATTGTACCCGGCAGTGGGAATGAAAGAGTTATTTCTGGCCTCTCTGTTCCTCTTGTGCCGGTGCTTGGATCAGTGTGCAGGAAATTCAAGAGCAAAGGCTGATGGCTTGATCCCAGATTTCAACACTTTGTACGTGATCTTGTGGAGTGACGGGTGATCTCCGTCATCACGGTCGGCACAGACATGCAGCGGGCTGACTTCTTCACCAAGGTACTGGCGCACAGAAAGTTCATGATGACCATTTGCTCTATCGGGCTTCGTCCCTTGCCTGAGACTGGCTGAGATTAGGGTGTATGAGCATGGAATGTTGAGCATCTTGTTGTGCTTCTGTGTCAGTTCTGCACGTGTATGTTGCATAGCTTACTGTAACCACTCGGCCATGTCCATGCTCGTGCAGATCCCTGATGCAGAGCTAGCTTGTGCCGGAGCACCGACGGGTTATGGCTCCACCTACTAGTAGCTACCAGATAGCTGCCACAATGTCTTGGGTGCTTGCTGGGGTGCTCTAAGGTTTTTCTACAATCGCAACAGTTTTCTTGGTGGACTAGCTCTTGAGCCCGATTTGCATGTTTTGCATTTTCTGTCCACTGATCAATGCAAGACCTGTACGTGTGACCAGTCGAAGTGTCAGGCTCAAGATTTGGCATCTCTAGGTTCATACGGTGTTGCGTTTGGATGCCTGTGCGTGATGTTGCGGCCAAAACAATGGATTTGGGCCAGTTTTAGGACAAGGTGACACTACCGCGTAAGTCACTCACTGTGTGCCGCGGCAGGTGTTTATGCTGTGTGCTTGTTATCTGCCATCTCTCTGTACATTACTAAGCTATTAGAGCTTATGATACTTTGTGCGTCTCCCTAGCCTAACCCTTGTCGTTTATTACACCTGCTTCCCTGCTATTGCGCCAACTGACTGGACAATGTCGCCAGCACGGATAGGAATCTTCCTAGCAGAATTTTATCTATCAAGCATCTCAGCATCCCAACGAGTGAGCAGTGATAAGTACAAGGGTCACCATGACTAACATACCAACCCATAGACACAAGTCACCACATGTGAGCAAGGATCACAAAACGATGACGATGACAGCCAATAACGAAGGACACCGGACGCATCCATACAAGTACAATAGACAAAAAGGACGCAAAAAGGGTGGTGCACGGGACACCGAGGGACATGAGTATGTGTAAGGAGTCCAACAGTGTGAACAACAAACTTGAACTTGTCGCTACAGAGACCTTTTGTGAGAAATTCTACATGATGATCCTGTGTATCATCACCTACAACACAAACATCACCATGTACAATATGCTCATGCACAAAATGATGGTTAATGTTGGTCTATTTTGTGTGCGTGTGACACATGCCATCATGCTCTACGATGCGGTTTGTGCTCTCATTGCCATTTTGGACGGTGATGTAAACGATGGGTTGGAAAAAATGCACAAGGAGATGGCAGAACCAGACGCTCTCATGAACCCCAGCCCCCAACATGACATACTCAGCCTCAGTCCAGCTCCACGATACACAACCTTGCTCACCGCTTTTCGAGAAGACAGTGGTGCCTCTAACAAGGAAGACATAGCCAGTCCGGCTATGCACTTTACGATCGTGCGCCCGATCAATTTCAGTGTATCCGTCAATAACCGTAGATGGCTGCACGCAAAAGCACAAGCCCAAGCCTATATGATATAGGAAACAATGTGTAGTGTAGCCTATAGATGGAGCTTACATAGATTCTGTGAGAACTACAATAAGACGTTCACATCAAAGGCAACATTTGTGCGCATCGTGGTCCCAAGCAAAAAGGGGATCAAATAACTTGGAGGTGCGTCGTGACGTCGACGGGCTCCCCCAGACGAGTTGGATCTGCTGATGTGAGAGGCCTGTCCAGTGGGCGTCATGAGCATGGATGCAGAGGTGCCTGTGGCCACCAGGTTAGGACAAGCCTCTCCCAGTGTCTTGAAGTAACTAGCCTGATGCATGTGCAATGTGCAACGATGGTGATCAGGCTCAATCTCCAAAACAAAAGAAGACACGAGCTGGACCAAGATCCTTCATTTTGTACTTAGACTAGAGGGGATCCTTCACATCCTTGAGAGCCTAAGGTTCAAGGGGCACAATCAAGGGATCACCCACGTAGACTTGGAAAGCGACGAAGGGTACAGAGGAAGCACTCACGAACAGAGCTAAGTCGATTGGATTTCGGTGATAGCCTCCTCATTCCAAGGTTGCAAAGATCTTGAGGTTCCAACATTAGGGAGATTTTCTTTTACCATACGATACCTTCCGAAGGTGCCAGACCATGTTTGAGTTGTCCTCAAACCTTGGAGGCTGGAAGAGACAAATCTCTTCCTTATGATTGTCGTGTAAAAAGGCATTGCTCATGTTCACCTTGTGAAGCTCTATATTGTGTTTGGCTGCATGACTTAGTAAAGCCTTTGTGGTGGTGTACTTGTCAACAGGTGCAAAGGTGTCATTGAAGTCCACACTAGGCACCTGGGCAAATCTCCTGCCATAAGTTGGGCCTTGTATTATTCCACAGAGCCATTTGGCCTCTCCTTCCTTTGAAACACCTAACGAGCTGCTATGGCCTTGCAACCAGGCATGATCTTCACCTTCTTATGAACATATGCTCCTCAATGGTAGCTAGATCCTCGCGTATAGCATTCTCCCAAAGTCTTTCCATTAAAGCAAAGCGGACCTGTTACACACTGTTTGGTTGAGGCAAATGTGCCGTGGTGCCATTTGCAGTGAGTGCGGTGGCGACTGAGAAACCTTGCATAGACTGAGTAGACTCAACAATCGCGACATCATGGTGGAACTCATCAATGATGAGGGAGTATCCAAGTACAGTGTTAGGCCACACCAGATCCGCCACCAGACTGAGAGCGTCAAGGCTGGAGGTAGGAGCAGGCTGCGTGGGGCCAATCACATCACTATGGACTGGACAAGTAGACCGCATGCACTCGGAGGGGCCATTCGAGGCAGTGTGACTTGCAAGCGGTGCATAGTCACACACATAATCCAAGGGCCTAAGTCAGCTGCCAATTGCAAGAATGAATGGTGATGAGATACGAGGTTGAAAGGGTGCAACTACATTAGCTTAAGATGGGTCCATCCAGGCGATGGTGCGGGTACCGACAATGACGTGACAGGAGACGACGCAGGTGACGAAAATATTGATGCAGAATGCGATGACGAAGGCCTTGATGTGGATGTGACCAGATTTGAATGAGGTGAACGTGCACATGAGGAAACGATGCAGACAACGACGTGGATGGAGCACAATGTGACTTAGGTAACAGCATAGATTTGGAAGGATGTGAATCAGTCAATGACATAGATACTGCAAGTGATAATGTAGGAGATGATGTAGATGCTGAAGGATGTGGCTAAGCCGACAATGTAGACGTGTTAGGGGACCATACATGCAATGAAGTAGATGGGATAGGAGATGAAGTTGGCATGCAGGGAGTGGGAAATTGAGCACAGCCACTCTTGAAGGACACTCCAGAGATACCATCTCCCCCTAGAGAAGAGAAGGATGCAAGCGACGTTACAGAAAAAACAATGTCGCATAAGAATTTTCTCTAAAAGAAGGGAGCTTTTCAAGACTTGACAACCAAACCACATTTAGGGTCCCAGCAGTATCAAGCCTTGGACTAACAAGAGATATCAAGGAAGGGAAAAAAACGAACTTAAGGAGAGAGCTTGCCATTACATTGGTTGTAAGGGATCCAAACGCATGCGATGCTACCAGAGACACAAGTGAGGTGACGGTCAGTACGACAGCCATATCACTGCTCAAACGCAGCGACATGATGAGGCAATGGAACATGGAAGACATGGCTCAAGACCTATATCATGTATGACATGGCCTTGAACAAAAATAGTGGAAGGAGGCTAGACTCAAAAAGCAGGGTGGGAACACCGTCAGCTCAAGTGTGGTTCCAATGTTCCAACTCTCCATTCTGTTGTGGTGTATACGGAGTAGAGACCTCCAGGTGCACTCCTCGAGACCGAAGGAAGCGGGTTGTGGGGACCATGAATTCCTCACCACGATCAGAGTGAAACGCTACCACCTCAAACTGGAAGCATGCTAAGACTAGACAAGCCTAGACCTGATCATGGGTCCGACATTGCTTCTATGGAAAAAGGCAAAGATCTAGCAAAGGCGAGACAAATAATCCGCAAGAAACAACACATATCGTCTAACACACCCCCAAAACTCATGAGGGAGAGGACCCATGACATCCGCATGGACAAGGGCAAGTGGATGAAGCGTACAAGAGTCGGACGCTGGGAAGGATGGACGATGCAACTTGCCTTCTGCACAGTCAAGTCAGTCAACAATGCACGGCACAGGAAATGTGCCTGGGTGCAGACCGAGATTATGAAGATAATGTAGCACACTATAAATGGAAGCAATGTACACATGATAAAGGCCATGATAAAGCAATTGCGTGTGTTCAGGAGAAAGAGAAGGAGTAACATGCACATGTGCTGTGAGAGTGGCCACGAATAATAGTACAAACAAGGATACGAAATACAAATAGCCACAGTGAAGACCACGACAGACAGGCTGGCCAGACGATTACAGAGACACAGTGCCAACACCACAAGAGGAAACAAAGTCTATGCCCTGAGTATCTAGTGCAGTGAAAAACATAAAGTGCATGTACAAGGAAGATATTGGGCGAAAAGGCACCATCCGACAGACCAATAAAACGCTCAACACCAATACCTTATAACAACATCTGGCTATATCCAGTGAAAACAAAGCGTATGTCGCCAACAAGACCCAATGTCATAAACGTGTCACGAGACAACATCATGTGATGAGTGGCTCCAGAGTCAATGATCCACAAGCTACTTCACACAAAAGGTGAAGCAGTCATACCGTACTAGCACTTGAAAGGTTGAGCAAAAACAGTTTTAGATTCTACATAATATAAGTTGTGCCTATGGCTGTTTTACACAAACAAAAAATCCGGGGAGGAAGTTGAACGCAAGCACAATATAGTCATCTGTCGGGTGACCTCGTTCAAGTCCTAGCTCACACTCTTTGTGCCCGGTGTCATTTGAACATAAAATTTTGAACTTGGCCCACCGAACGGTGGCAGCTGAGGCGCACGGTTAGGCTCACATGTCGCTACTTGTGACTTGTGAGCCTGGGCTAGTCTCTCTTTGTCCTTTGCTCTATTTTCCAAAGCGGAACCATGGGCAAAAAGGTGTTTTAACACAAACACAAACTTGAACCCGGCAATTTTACACAAACACAAAACAATGGGTAAACAATTATTCTTTGAACCTTTCAAGTGCTAGTACGGCAGGACACTGGATGACACTGCAAAAAAGTCTAGCAGAGCACTGAGCATGTCCCAAACTCACAGCAATGAGATGCTACAGGGTAAACGACTGCCAATACTCAATCCAATCGACAAGCAAGAGTTTCCCACCACAAAAAGCCCCCTGAAGGACTCCATCGGATTAACAACGGTGATCACCAAAATCTTCAGCCAAAATCATACAAGAGGGGACATCGGGAGGTTGAGACTAGAGAAGGGTAGCTAAATCTGGAACAAACATGCCTGAATCATGTCGCGACGTGACGGGGAATGCTGAGTAACCAGAGGGGATAAATTGAGAAGAGACGGGTGAAGCTTCTAGCGAGAGCCATGATGCAGGGGTGTAGGAATGATAGGGCGACCTGTAGATGGTGGGACAGAACGGTAGTAGCATGTAGCGCCATTCTGGATGAGTTACAGAGACCACCAAAGATGCTTGCGTGCGGCCAGGACAGGGCACAACAACAACCGATGACATGACGATGGTGGTCTCCCAATGCACGGAGTTAGACTTCTATGCACAAGGGTCTCGACAAAAAGTGAAGAAATAGGAAAGAAAGGGAATACACAACTTGAGACAAGCCCTCAAGGAATCGCCTCCGGTGGTATTAGGAAAAAACCTCAGATGGCTAGATCTCGGCCAAGAATAGGAGAAAAGGGAAAAAGGAAAAAAGAAATGAATAAAAGAACAGATACTAAAACAAAGGAGCTGACTGTGGAAATGGGTCACGGAGAGAGAGAGAGAGAGAGAGAGAGAGAGAGAGAGAGAGAGAGAGAGAGAGAGAGAGAGAGAGAGAGAGAGAGAGAGAGAGAGAGGACCTTGGTGTGCAAGGACCATCGGATTGATCTGCCGGCGAAGCGTGTCAGCGCTGAGCTCCTACCTGCCGTAAATATCTCACCTCATATACCGTCCAAACGACGAACTTTTGAGGGACAATGTTTTTTTGCAACCAGAAAGGCATGAACTATCTGCAAAGCGTTTTAACTCCAGTAGATGACCATCAAAATGGCGGAATGAAACTGAACCTTCATGGTCAAAGTCTCAGTTCAAGCGCCACGAAGAAATCATAACCAAATAGCAGCAAATTTCTAAAAACGTTAACAATCAGAATCGCTTGTGCATCACAATAACGGCACGGCCATTCATGTCAGTTTATAACTTCAAACAACTTGATCAAGTTTGAGATTTTGGTGGGTCAAGAAGCAGATAGGCTCAAAACTTGGTCATCTTTTAGCGACCCATCACCTGGCATGAGGACTGTGCCAACAACAAGATTATCCGTATAAAAGGATTAATACAGTTTTTTAGTCATGTAGACCAGCTTGGAAGGTGGTGGACCTTGCGCACGACTGTCGGTTACGACAATGGGAAAACAAAGAAAGAAAATACCATGTTCGTGCGGCCTAAATCTGCTTTACCCACTAATTAGGCCTCCAGATTTCCTCCTGGCCATATTCGCACAAATTCTACATGGTAGTCTCTTGACATAAGCAATTCTTACTGTTCCCACTTTTGTCAGAGCGTGCCAGACCGTGAGTACCATGCCCAGTTTTACAAACAAATAGGTGCCACACCGGTCGGGGAATGATTGTTTTGAAGCAGTGGGTACCGGAATGACCATTACTTACGTTTCATTGTGTTCAAATGAAATTTCTACAATCCATACAATGATCCCCGACTCATGTTCCGTAGGAGTCACTTGGCACAAAATACGAGTGGAGACAGTACATACATTTGCTCAAATGTACGATTGACCCGTACTTTGTAACACCGTTTTAGGATGAGGTTTTGAATTCTGGTGACCAATGTAAAGATGACATCATACTTATGTAGTTCGTATACTTTCACCTGATTAACTAACACAAACTAGCACAATCACATGTTTACATCGACAAGGTTCAAACAGAGTCTACTCATGACATATATTGCTCCTGCAATAGGTTGCAAGATGGACATTGCCACTTGTCATCCACATGCAAACAACGTTACTTGGCAGATATTTTGACAACATGCAACATGTTGTCAAGGCTGCTCTTTCGTTCCTGACATACCTCCCTCGTCGGTGTTGCGGTCCTAGGTTCATGGTAGGCTTAATCATTTTTTCCATCTCCTCCTAATGTGTTATGGCCCCTTGCATGGTTAGTAACGGTTGTCGTTAGCAAGGCTCGCCAACTTCCATGCAAGGTAGATGTTCACTCTCGTTGTCCAAAGGGGTCGTGATCATTGAGCCATTGTTCATGCCTAGTTGGCATGTCCCAACCAACGTTGCCTACTTGTTACAGCAAGATTTATCTCTACAATGGTGCTCCTCCTCGTGCTAACAACAAGTGGGTGTGCCAAGTCCGTATGGTAGATAGGATGCATATTACAATGCATGAGATACCTTGGATTATCCACTTTTGGCCATGATGGCCATCATTTTGTACGCCTCACGAGGGGAGTACAAGGAAGAGGACAACCGCGATCCTCCCAATGTCTTGGTGTCTCGATACAGCCCTCACACCTCGTTCCTCTTCACTGACTGGGAGGAGCACAACTTCAAATGTCATGTTAGTGTCGTGGAGCACATGACCCCGTGCTTTCCTGAGCGCGTTGAAGAGTGGACGATGTGGATTGGATGCAGTCAATTAGTCTGTTGATTTTGTTGATATCGTGTGGTTGCGTTGAACCCACCAACTATGTAGATATGGCGTCCTAGCCGATGGGGTTGGACCTCTTTCCATGTCAAAGTACGCTATTCGCTTGCCACTGACCCATGTATGTTGTTTTCAAGGTCCATACGCATCTGTCTAGTTTTGTCATACTTTTCCGGCGTGTAGGGTCGGCTGATGAAGTCACTCCACCTCCCACCGGCGAAAACCGATCAAGAATTGCAAGCCGCTCCTGCTTCACATGCAAGTAAGCACATGGGAAGATACACGGAGTTCCAAGATGACCAAGCATTTGGCAACATGGAAGCTTGTTGTGTATCCATCCAAGATCTCAGTGTGGACCGCAGTATGCCACTCTCCTAGGTACATAAGGAACCAACCCGACTGGAGGTCCGCTACAGTCACTCGAAGAATGTGGTCTATGCATGGCTGCTCAATGTGCACTACCAGCGCAAGCACCGCAGTATCATTGTCATTGAGTTTGTACACGACCACAAGTGCACTCCCAACGCAAAGAATGAAAATCAGGTGTGCCAAACCACATGGGTGCTGCACCATATTGAACAAATGGTGAAAAGGATTCTTCCAACTGACACCAAGGCACTACAACAATCGTCTACAGGTGAGAGAGTCCACTATCCGGCCGTCTATTGTGCCATGAAGGCGGCTGAGGAGAAGCTCATGGGAGAGAAGATGTTTTCCTGGTTTCTATTCTCATCGTACATTATCGAGGATTGTGTTCCCGGGTCCTAGTAAATTACTACATCTGTTTTTGTTGGCACAGATCCAATGTAAAACTGAGTTAACATCTACTCTTTGTTAAAGTAGGAAAGTATTGGCCGAGTAGAAAACAGTGTGATATTTTTAAGGCGTTCGTGAAAACTGCCCAGGTGAGTATTTCGGATATCACAGCTTCTGTTCTTGGCCAAACACGTGGCCAGTTGATGATGTTTAGGATTGGTAGCATCCCTGCCAGGTCATCGTGATCATGTGCTTGGCGGCCGGACGCAGTTGCTAGAAATTGTTGTCCGGCCTCACCAGTTTCCTGTTCCTTCTCAATCAAATTCTTCATCATTCCTTATCCTCAATCTACCTCTCAACCTCTGCTTCACTTTTGTCAACACTCTTTGGCTTGCAGTTGAATAGAATGGACCCTTGGACTTTCGCATGCACTGAGTAGGACGAGAACGATCTGTTCTGCTAGGCCTTCATTGCACTCGGGGCTTGTTGGGAGGGGTGGAAGCATGTCCGGGTCCTTGTCACCATGGATGCAACGTTTCTGAAAATTAGCTTCAAACAGGTCATATTAATTGCACATTACCGAGACGCCAACAACCATTCTGTTTCCATAGCTTGGACGCCGTGCGGCCAGGAAGACAAGGATAAATCGACGTGGTTTGTGTAGTGGCTACCGCAAGCGTACCCCACGACAAGGGACCATGGCATTACCATCATCTCAGACCATGATGACGGGCTCTTGCCACCTGTAGCCCACAAGCTATGTGGTGCAACGCACACTTTCTATGCAGAGCACCTCCGCGAGAACGTCAAGTCCAAGGCTGGTAGGGTTGCTGCGGGCCTGTTCTGGAACCTTGTGCATGCCTTCACAGCCAAGGAGTTCAAGCATCTCCAAGACGATTTGTCACACGCATCAAAGCAGGGTTGGAGCTACATCTTTTGGTGGGGGTGGAGAGCCGGAGATCCTGTTGGACAAGTGGAGCAGAGTGTACTATCCAGTGGCACGTGGCAGACACATGACGAGCAATGTGGCCGAGTCTCTGAATGCACGTATCATGGACCTGTGGCACGTGTACTCCTTCCAATGCTTTGTGCAGCAATATGTGTGGATGATAAAGTTGTTTACATAACGATGCAAGTACACATATCACTGCAAGACCACGCTCGTCCCGCATGCCAATGATACGATTGAAAAAACACACAACACATGCGGGAGCACTACATCATCCCGGCGGGACCACTCTCTGGTATTGTCTCGAGGCCAAAGAGTCTCTATGGCCATAAGGTGAACTGCAACATGAAGTGCGGCTGCAGCCGGTGGAAAGAGTACGTCTGTCCATTCCAACATGCAATCAGCTTCTTGCTCGATGCAGAAGTGAACCTAGAGATGCATGTGGACATACATCTAATGCAAATGGCATAAAAGAGGACATACCATACTTCCCTCAATATTCAATTTTTTTCAAATTTAGAGTATTGCCAAACTATAAACTCTAGCACAGGTTTTCCTAAAGAGGGTATTTAGGTGGCACTTTGAAATTTTTTGAACAAAAAAGATGGCTCCTTAAAATCGATAATGATTCTCTTGAACACCACCAAAGGCCATTTTCTAGAGAAATTCAGTTAGACCCAACTGGCAGGAAACAGCCAGCCGCGTCAGAATGACACTTCTAGCGCCCAGCAAAGGCTTGAAAGCCTTCTTGCATGGACATTTCTGGATGTGAAAGCGGACTGGAGTTTTTCTTAGGAGCAAAAAAATCATGGTTACCAAGTCACCAAAAGAAATCATTTAAGGTTTACCTGTAAAAGTTTATGAGAAAAAAATTCATAAAAATCTACCCAAAACATTTTTATCGAACATCAAGAGCAGTAGGATATCACCATCCCATGTCGGGGGTCAATCTGCCCGAGCTACAGGTCGCAAAGAAAGGATGGAGTTCTATAGGCAAGAGGCTAGGTACTGGGCAGCCGAAGTCAAAGAGCAAAGAAAGATATGAGATTTGTAAGAGAGAGCGCATCTGCAGCCACTGCAGGATGGCTATACATCCGCCTATGTGGTGCACAAATCCTCCAGCCCTATCACCAGCCAAAGTTGGAGTAGCTCGTGCCAAAGAGCTTGCTGCGGGACACTAGGTGCACAGTGATGGGTGTCGTGGCCACAGAAGTCCAAGAGCAGGATGTGCCAAAGTACATGACTCAGGTGTTCTGTACAACATTGAGCTCATCCCTAACGGGCATAAAGCAGTAGCACCATCAACAGCAAGAACTGCTGACGCTGGTGATGCAGCAATTGGAATCGCTACAACAGGTGATAGAACATTAGGAATTGTTGTAGCAGGTGATGCAATTATAAGAACTATTGTAGCAGGTGATGTAGCAGAACCAGTATTCTCCTCTTAGGTTGAAGACATTGGGACTTCTAAGGCATCAGCACAGAACATGACAGATGATGCCTCGTCCTCCTCTGACTGGTCAGAGGAGGATGAGGCCTCTGATTACAACACAGCCATGTCTAAGGAGTAGGAGACTGCATACAACTCCTCCTCCTTGGACTCATCCAACAATGAGAAGCCTTTGAGACGCAAGCGCATGCACAGAGGATGTTCTGTGTGATAACAGGTAATTTTTATCCTGGAGTCTTGACATGTCCATTTTTAAGTGTGAGTATACTTTTCAGTTTTATCCATTGTTTGTTTCTAGTTTGTGTGCAGGCAGCGAAAATCCATGTGCCGGAGAAGACCGCGGTGAAGCGGAAACCAAGGATTAGAGTGAACCGGCAGGGGTTCAGATCACATGTGGCCCATGACACATGTGGTGCATAGACTCAAGGAGATGTGATCTGTTGTGAGGTGGCCAACATCGACCTAGGAGAGATAGACAAAGAACCGGCCAGATTTTAAGTAGCTCATCCATGCACTGGCATCTGTGTGTCTCCCTTTGGAGAAGAGTTCCATGACGCATGTAAGGAGTTCAGTGATGGGGTAGAGTGTCCTGCTTGTGAGGTCATATGTTTTGTGAATGTCTAACCCGTGTACGTTCAAGGGGGGATTAGTTCATGTGACCTAGCACCTCTGTTCTATTGGACTTGACGCATCGAATGTTGTTCTTTAAAAGAACTCTACTCTGTTTCCTACATCTAAACATCCCTGTAATGTTCCTTAGTTGAACAGTTGAACATGATTTGTTAATAATTCATAATTCTATTATTAGTTTCACGCACGGTCTCTCAAATCTCAGTGGAGTACAACAACATATATGCTTAGTACATGGCTAACTGGAACATAGAAACTTGATTGGTACAAAAATAAGAACATGATTGGTCAAGGATTTCATTCTGCATTGGTGGAAGTCAACACCTTTATCGGCCTAGTACACCAAGGGAAACACATGAATGTAGCCGGTTCGGCCCTCCCCGCCCTAGCGACCGGAGAGGGCTAGCTGGTGTCCAGCCATGCACTGGCCGGCTGGCAGCGGGCCGGCTTGATGGCCGGCCACCGGTCAGGTGACCGGTCGGCCACCCACCGGCCAGCCCCAGTCGCTAATTGAGCTGGGGGCTCAATTGGCGGCCGAGGGGCCACAAGGCCTCGGGAGCGAGGCTGGTGGCCCTGAATCCTCGCCCTCGCCCTCCCCGTCCCACCAGTTGAGGCGAGACGGATGAGGGCAGGGGATGAGTGAGAGAGGGGGCAAGCAAGTGGCACAAAGCTGGGCAAGAAATCGTCCAGTGTCCCTTGAACACTGCCATGTCTTGAACGCGTGCACGAGCGCAAGCATTTATTTCTTGTGTACGGCGTAGTTTAGTTCCGTTCCTCACATTTTTTATACATGTAGGCGACCGGTTGCTCATCGTTGCCATGGTCTTGTATGAGGACTACGCCAATGGCTCAGTCTGACGCATCTGTAGCCATGATGTAGTCGACCGTTGGGTCGGCTAATTCTAGGGCTGGCGCCAAGGATAGAGCGTTCCACAAATCGGTGATCTGCCCACCGCTGATGACGTGACCAAAACACTCAATCGAACGGTGACAAAAGTCGCACTTCGATAGTTTTCTGAAAAGTTAGTTTTTTTTGTAAAGCTTTGAGGACTTTTTTGAGCTTTCCATCGTGCTCCTCCAGGGTGTGGCTATACACCAAAATTTTGTTGGGGTACACCACAACAAAATCGTCAAGATATGGGCCGGGGATGTTGTTCATTGCCTCCATAAATTTTTCCAGGGCATTCGTGAGTCCATACGGGATTACCGTGAACTCGAAATTCCCGTAGCGAGTTTGAAACGTCGTCTTCTTGATGATGGCATCTCCTACGTGTACATGGTGATATTCGCTGTGCAAGTCGTTTTCACTGAAAATTCCAGCCCCTTGGAGTTGGTCAAAAATCTTGTCAGCTCATGGAAGGGAATATCGTTTCTTGATAGTAGCGTTGTTCATCGTCTAAGAGTCCATGCACATCCACATCTCACTAGTTTTATTTTTTACAAACAGTACTGGTGCGTCTTATGGTCACGTTGATGGGCGGATGAACTCTTGACAAAGAATCTCATCGAGTTGTTGTTTTAGCTCGGTTAGCTCGTGATTTCTCATCCAATAGGCCCCTCGAAATCTAGGTATGCTGTCCGGCTTCCGTTCGATGCGATGGTTGATGTCTCGTTGAGGAGGTAAAGTTATCAGGAATTTTTTGGTGAAGACGTTTGTAAATTTTTGGATGAGTGGTGCAAACTATTCGAGTACCATCACAAACTTTGTTGGTGCCGATGATGCTGATGAGGCCAATGATGAGTCAGGTGCTACCACTTCCGCTTCTTCCATTGGCTTGAGATGTACGAGCCACGCACAAGCTCCTTGTTGTATGCAGTACTTGGCCACGTTGAGCACTACTGGTAGTACAGGGTGTCGCTTCTCGGCTTCCGCGGCTTCCTCTGCTCCTTGCGCCTACTACTTCCGCTGTCGGCTTCCATTTTGCATGCAAAAGTTGTTGTTTGGCGCTGTTGATTTCCACCTTGACGTTGTCGTTGTTCCAGGCGACCTACGTATTGTGTCAGTACAGGAAATCTCGTTTGAGGATGATTTTGTGATAACTCATTAGACAAGACCTCGAGGCCGTTGCATCCCATACATCTCCCACTTGTAGTCGTAGTGGTTCTCACAGTATCCGTGTTTGCAATTTCCCATCGACGGTTTTTCCTTCAAACACCCTTGGATCGTTTTGCAAACCCAGTTTGTAAACCATGTCGTTGCTCACAAAGCTGTGTGAAGCTCCTCCATCCAATATTGTCGGTACTATTTTGTGACTTTTGCATCCTCGAGGCTGAACTTTTAGCAATATCGCCAGTTGGTCGTCCTTGTACCCCTCTTCGAACATCGCGATCTCATAATCCCTCTCAGTGATGTAGGTCGTTAAGGTGGGTGATCGTTAACTGCAGATCGCTCCACACAAACAAGAGTTATGCCTTTTACTCCTGCCCTTTGCGTTTCCCGACTCATTTTCCTACGACTTCCCTCCCCTTTTTGGCGTACTGCTTGCTCTGACAGTTGCGAGCGATGTGCCCAAATTCTTCGCAATTGCAGCAGGTTCGCTTATCTCCCTGTTTGACGACGTCCACTTCCATTGGAGTCGAGGAGTCCGCCAACTCGTTCGTTTCCACGATGATTGTGACCAGGAGGTCGCCAGCGATATGATTCTTGGATCCAAGCGTTGTTGTAATGGACGTGGTTCATTCTGCGACTAACTGTGGAACCAAAACGGGGGCCCTAATAACAGTTAGTCCAAGGAGAGTGAGTGACTGGCCGCCTTAGCCATTTTGGCTCAGAAGCGTCACGGCGAAACGGACACGGTCGTCATAGGGCACGGATGTCAAAATATGCATCATAGCCTAATCCTTCCACGTGGCACAGCCACATGGAAACAGGGCCCTAGCGGCGCTCAAGGGGTGGAGGAGGAGTGATGCGATGGAATCTCCATGGCAACACTCCTCTCGCCCCAGATTCACACTAAATGTGTTTTCCGGACTAGAGTCGACCTAGACTCTAGCCCGTATATTATTTTGTGGATATGGAGGCCTCGAGACTCCAATCTCAAGACCCCAAAACATGCCGTAAGTATTTCAAGACCATTTTTAATCCTAGAAATGGTCCACACGCTACATTACTCCCCCTTTGCTCCAAACCATCCCGATTCATCCTTGCTCATGGAGGTTTGATCATTGCATACTTCAAGGTGTAAATCTATAAAAAAAAACATGCATAAGAGCAGAGTTGTGAACTCTTGTCATCCGTAACACTGTTGCATCACGTTCACACACAATCAACCACGCACGTTTGTGGTTTTTATCAATTGTGATCATCTACGTGCAACATTCCGTGTTGACCATGCAATCCCTTCGCTCTTGCCAAGACAAGGCATGTACAACCTCTATACGTTTGAATACACGTGTTGGCGATCCTTTGTAGAAGATTCATCGCACGTGTGTAACGTTGGCATGGTCAATGCCATTTGGGATGTACATTATTAATGTAGACTTGCCAGTTTGGAAGAGGGTATGGAAGGATATTTGTTCCACATTCTGTGTGGTACATGTTCAACAGGCTGTTGTGGTGATGCCTCCTCCCCCTTTGCAAGGAACGTCCCCGTGAACAACTAACCGGGCATCCCTGCAAAAATTGTACAGGTCCACACAGCAAAGCCATTTGTCTGTCGGACATGATCTCTTCCTAGAGGTTGTTGGAGAGGTGGTACTACCTCTCAACATTGTCAATATGTGTAAACCAGGATTTGGACATCAGTCCTCCCAGATGGAAATCACGTGTTCATAACCACGCGTAGGTCCACGAGACCTCTTTCAGCACCCGTAGATTGGTTAGAAGAACTCAACCAAGAGCCACAAAGCCCATGCGACACGCAAGCCGGCTTCATCTTAGGTTTGGGAGGCGGCAATGACCTAAGACAAGGTTGCTGAGCACCTTCTTTCCCTTTGGAGATTACGCTCATCTGAAAAGCAGGCGGTATTGGTCGTCTCACAAATGCAATTGTCATCAACGTTGGTCATTAGACACGACAATGCTTCGACCTAGATGATCTTGGTTTCAACCATCATCTCGTAACTTCTGTCTGAAATGGGTACCGTAGGCTGCCGCTCAAGTCCTTGTCAAAAGCACACTGCTTTAGACTAGGTTAGCTAAGATAATCGATCTCAACGACCATGGATTTTATCCACAAACAAAGTGTTCATCATATGGTATTCACCAAAAAGGTGTACCATGATCACAATCATTACGGTACAAGTTGAAAAAATACCTTATGGGTGTCAACTCCATGTGATTGTGATCGAATGCTTCCGAATCACATGCGGTGATTCTGGAACAACCGGTTCCAAAATCCTACTGCATTTATGTCATCGCATCCAAGGGTACTATTTCAAAACCCGCCAGTGGATTGTGGTTGCCAAGTTGCAACAGTCCGCATTGCTTCACTGTCTTTTTTTTTTGTACATTCTGTACTTCCACTCAATAGAGTGTTTTCCATATGCCTCGTCCAAGGCACTTGTGGAGGGGATCACCCTCATTGAAAACATCAAAAAAACAACCACCATTGTAGATACCATCGTAGCGACATCCAAAATTGTATTATACTTGCGTTCGGCAATGTATTTCAAATGAACCATCCCAAAAACCAAGGGATTTGAGTCACTTCACCATAGTATTTTGGGTTAGTGAAGCATGGCTCGACTACACCATAGTCATTATGATCTCGTTCGGAGATTGTTTTTGTGCCAACAAATAGGGTAGCCGATGCTACACCATGTTGTTGGTATGATCAGAACCCATCCACATGTTTTCAAGTGCGTGACATACACGACAAGTGTACTGCGTCACGATCCCCTCAACTTTGAGACGTTTCTCAAAACATCGGAGGAATCCGATGAGAAATATCATTTCTCAAGGCCCATCTTGAAGATTCCACTCACATCAACATTTGCTATTGAAAAATAGTCGTTATTTTGTTTCAATGCTGATTATGACTCATTATGTGGTCGGTCAGACCACCAAGATGTGGATGCTAACTCACTATTAGCGGAAAGCTATCGGCTTATAGATCATTTCCACGGTCATAAGCTTTAGACACATTTTGTGTCTAAACCAAGACCTTTAGCGATCCCAACTATGTCATAGTTGGTTTGTAGAGAACTATGAGATCATCATTAGTACTTTGGAACTCCATTAGTAGAAAAGGAGTGTTGCTCGCTTTCTTCAAAATGGAATTTTCACAGAACTGTGAGTGAACTCGTGTCATCAACGTTAGTTCCCTCACTTTTGTCTATCAATTTCCATGATATCTTCACTCATCGAGTACTGATAGGCTGAAGGTTTCGCCTTCAAATTCACTCAAGTTTGACATTCTATCTTTATCTTTTGCCAGAGAGTGACTCTTGTAGTCATCAACCAACACACTACGGTCTCTTAAACCATTGGGGACCCGTAGAAGAGTCTCTGCCCCTCTTTTGTGCATTTACAATCCCCAGAAACAATTGTTTTTTTCTTTTTGAAGAGGGTTGTCGGTACAATCATGTACTTTTCATCGTTGGTACCGGTCGGGTACCACAATTTGTATCCATCACTCACCGAGTGATATGATGTCAATGGCTTTACCATTGAGTATGCATTCAATGGTATCATCCCTGACATGTTCAATCATGGACCAATGTTTGCAACGGCCATGACTAATGATGCACAGAGCCTTTGAAAGGTGCTAATGCATCATGTACACACTGTGTACATGTAGCATGATGTCAATTCTTGAGGATTTATGTCGGCATGCTAGCACATCAGGTCTGTTTCACATCTCATGACATAGTCATGACACGGGCTTAGTCATGCAACGATTTCATTTGCCTTTGAACATTGTAGCATAACGGGACGTGTGACCGATATAGAACACGTATTACACCCACCAAACCACTTGTGTGGTGAAAATGGTGTCACCATTTTTATCAAAAACATCAGCTGATATCGTCAGCTTGTCCAAATATCACACAACCGTTGTCATCATTTGTCCGTTTAACTTATCCATAACTTGATGTTGTGATCGACGCACTGACAGTTAGTGGATAAGATTTTTGTGTATGTCGTGCATGTTTTCCACGCATGCCATGTATCCTCTTTCACGTGGCTAAAGTACAGTGGCATGAATGGCAAAACATGATCCAATGACAAGTGGGTTATGTCCAGCACTTGGTCATGTTTGCTGACCTCTTGTAGCCATGCCAACCGTGTTTGTTTTTGGAATTGGTGCTCAACCGACTGGCTTTTGTAGCACCTCTGGAAACGGAGGAGTTCGTCCACGTTTAGCATGGTCCAAACATGAGGAAATCGTCCTTGTCATACATGTTAAAATTTGGTCCGTACTTCATTCGAAATTACCTTTCCAAGTTGCTATTGGCAGGGTACATCTTTTCATTCCCAATGGTCGCCATTGTTGGTGACGATCAAGATCCCCGTGTTTTTGTTACGCTGTTTGGGCATAATTCTGGTCACCATAACCGTTCGTAATTGTTTTCGGACATGTATGTTGATTCTCTTTATGAAGAATTCGACATTATGACCGTCCTCGACTTCATCAAGATGCCTTGTAATTGTCAAATGACATATTTCTGGTGCTTTGAGTAGTGCACTTTACGCACTTGCCCATAGAACCACTTCGCGCATAGATCGTATGCTTTTGTTTGGTGGTCTATTGCAAGCTAGCCTGACGAGGCAATGAGTTGGCTAGTTCTTTCTAGTTGATACAATGGGGTGCGACCGGCACCCATGTTATTGTTGCAATTGGCATCTAATAACGTGTGTTGTGCCATCAACACTAGAATGATAAGTCCAACCGGAAATCAGGGCCGTAGTGCGTTTGACACTTGTATCAGTGGTGCATTCGGCACCCATGACAAGAGCGCAGCCCACAGCCTTTTCCGATCGTACAATCGGCGTTTATGACAACGGTGCTTTCGGCACTCGTGTCAGCGATCTAACCAACGCACTCATCGGCCATGCATTCAACATCATGGTAATTGGTGTTCGGCACTTGCGTGAATGTTGCAATTGCATTTTCCACGTTGGTCATATTCCAAGTGCAACGGGCACTTGTCAATCGGCCATCATGCGTAGATTTCCACCATTGCGTGTGTGTATTGAGTGCGATCGGCACTTACATTCTTGTTTTGTCGATATGCATTCACAAATGACTTACACAATATCCTTGGTGCAATCGACACCTCAGTGAATACAAAATCGGCATTTATTTTGGTCATATCTCTGTAGACCATGAGTAGTGCGTTTGACACTAGCATCACAGATGCTTTTGGCATCCATGATTAAGGTGCAACCGGAAGCAGCACTGTCGGTATGTTCGACACTGACAAAATGTTTACAAGTAGCACTTGTGCTGTTGCTCGTAGTGCAATTGGCACTTTCGTCGATGATGTCGTCGATGCCCATGTAACCGTGCAAGCGACACTTGTTTTGTGCTATTTGCACATTTTGCATTGTTACTGCGAGTAGGTGAGTCGTCGAGTGGCCACAACATGAATGGTGCTTTTGTTTATTTATCTAAAATCGAGAATTCGTCTCGATCTGCGTCACCGTTGTGCTTTAACAACCTGGTGCCATAGTGGCTCTTTTGTGTAAACAAAACTGTTTTGCGCATGTACGACCCACGTTGAGCCATGTCATGGCTTTGAAAGGTCAGCCATTTTGGGTTTTCTCACAAAATACCCCAAACTTTGAGGTTAATCCAAAAACAATTGAGGCACGGTCGGTGCTAAATTCCTTGTTTTGAAACA
Organism: Penium margaritaceum; assembly: GCA_023375785.1. Lineage (NCBI taxonomy): Eukaryota > Viridiplantae > Streptophyta > Zygnematophyceae > Desmidiales > Peniaceae > Penium > Penium margaritaceum. Next base: position 191,259 of record SZWC01003535.1, read on the forward strand.
TTTCCAAGTGAATGCCATTGAAGACATGGAAAACTGTTGGTTTTCCTCCTTTTCGTGCTTCAAAACAGAAAAGAAACAGAAAATCACGTCTGCTAGTTTTTGGAAGAGCTCAACTAGGACTTCAAGATTTTTGCGTCAAAACCAATGGTCAACTTGACTACATACTTGGATTAGACCACAATAGTTTTCACTGTTGCAATTTTTTTTTAAAAACAGTTAACATACAATTCCTCAACTTGAGGATTCATCAAAATGAACAGAATTTTGGTACATCGAGTGCCTTCTTTTTCCCTATGCTTGGAATCTTCCAAGCGTCATCACGTGGTGCATCTAGAAAATTATCGGTCTTTCCATTTTCCATGAACAGGAAGATGTTTTGAAACAATGTTTGAGAAATTATCAAAATATTGTAGAGCTCAGATGAAGCTACTTGTCGCTTTTTACGGCGGTCAAAACCGGGTTCAACTGACAATGTTGTCTTCGTTTCCATGGGCCAATCATCAGGCTAGGGGAAAAAAGAAATGTCTAAGGGAATCAAACCAACAACCTCTTCCCTGGAGTCCGCCACAGCTGCCGATTCGCTACTACCGCACGTACACTCCTGCACAAGCATCAGTAGATGTCAAAATACGTCTCTGCGGGGCCAACCCCCTTCGCCGGCGAGTGGAGTAGGGAGGAAGCTTCCCACCCTCCTACCCTCTTGGGCTGTGGATCCTTGTGAGGGGGGAAGAGAGAGGGACGCCCCCCGCCTCCCCCCTTGGGCCGTCGGCCCTTATGAGAGGGGGAGGAGAGGGAGGATCACCTCCTCTTCTCCTCCTTGGGCTATTGGCCCTCAGGTGGCGGAGGGGGGAGGGGAGAACGGCTCCCCTCTTTTCCCCCATTGGCCGTCAGCCACGTGAGGAAGGAGCGAAGGGCCAGACGTCCCCTCTTCTCCTCCAAGGCCGTCGGCCCATGTCAGATTGGGGGGGGGAGGGGGAGATGCCCCCTCTACTCCCTCTTGTACCGTCGGCCCGCATGAGGAGGAGAGAAGGGGGAAACCCCCGCTCCCTTCCCCCATGGGCCATCAGCCACGTCATGTTTTGGGGCGGGGGGGAGGGGGAGACGCCCCCTCTACTCCCTCTTGGGCCGTCGGCCCGCATGAGGGAGGGGGAGGGGGAAACGGCTCCTCTCCTCCCGGTTGGGCCGTCCGCCCACCTGGGAGGGTAAGGGGGGGGAAGAGGGAGGTTTGCTCCCGTCTCCACCCGTCGGCTCTATGGTGAGAGGGGAGGAGGGGGAGGGGGAACGCTCCCTCTCCTCCCCCGTGGGTCGTCGGCCAAAGTGAGAGATGGAGGAGGGAGAGAACGTCTCCCCTCCATCCCTTGCGCACCGGCGGGCCATGGACGAGGGGGGGGGGAGGAGGTTTGGCCTCCATCCTCCCCCTTGGGCGCTATCGGCGCCATGGCCATGTGGGGAGGGAGAGGCTCGCTCCCCTCCTCCTTACGTCACCGGTCGGGCGACATTTTGACTCGAGCTCGCTCTCGAGCGAACTCATCGTCGGTCGGGCGGCATTTTTCCTCTCGGGAAACTTCTATTTTTGGGGAAGTTGAGCTTTTGGCTCGTCGACCCGTCGAGACTCGTCGAAGAAGCTATCGGCTCGCCAACGAGGGTTTTTCTGGGGAGCCCTTGCTTGCTCCACCCATCGGGTGGCGTTTGGACAAATGACCCAAACTATCTTTTTAAGTGTGAAGTGCGTTGTCTGTAAATGCTATCAGTCAATTTGTGAATCCGACGGCCGTACGTAGCCAAAACTTTTTTTTCTGGTCTCTCTCTCGTGGAAGCGTTTTGCTCTGATGCCAATGTAACGGACGTGGTCTGTTCTACTGAGAGACAGCTCCTAGCAATGCTGTCGCTAGCGTGGCAACGCAAGCCAGCTAGCTAACTCACTAGCACACACAGGTGGAGGTGAGAACAGCAAGGGGTTGGCTAGGGACACAAAACACAAGTGTCAGAAGCTGCAACTGTTTAAATGTGCAGAGAGAATGACAACTGAGGTCTGGCCAACCTAAATAGTGCCACGGACCTAGTGGATGCACACACACACGGCGCACAATCGGCGCTATTTTTCTAGCAGGACAAAACAGTGGCAAAAACACAGTTTTGGTCACAATTCCCTGCAGACACGTCAGAACGACGAGCCGTTTGAACCAGAACGGCCACATCGACGAGATCTACATCCTGATAGGCTGCACGCCTACGTGCTCTGACACAGCACGAGTCTACAAAATACGGAAGTCTTCTGGGCGCCCGTCGCCACCGGCTGCCAGTCTGCTGCCGCCGTCGCCAGTCTCAGGGATCTGCACGTGAATGGACATGANCGAGCACAACGGACACCTGTTCGCGAAAGCACAGGCCGAAGCGTGCGGTGGACAGAATGTAGCGCACACACCGGACTGCGGCCTCCAGTGTTCGCTGGCGCGGAGCCTGCGAGAACTGGGCGAGCAGGTTGACAGTAAAGGCAATTTTGGGCCGTGTCGTGGTGGCCAAGTACATGAGCGAGCCGATGACTCGCAGGTACAGGGTCACATCAACTGGCTCCCCCAGGTCCGCCGGGTCATCGACCTTCAGGGCGGCCTGCCCCTCAGGGGTCATGGGCGTGGAGGCCGTGCGGACGGCCGCGAGGAGGTCGGCAAAGCGCTCCCCCACGGTCTCTGCGTAGCGTCCCTTCATCTTGTAGGCCGAGGAGAGAACGGCCTTGGCAGCATTCACTGCTCCCAGGTCGGGCGAGGCGATCAGAAGATCGTCCACGTAGACGAGGATGGCAGCGAGCGGTGCTGGGGACTGTGAGATGAACAGGGACGGGTCAGCGTCACTCTGAACGTACCCAGCGCGTCGCAGCGTGCTGGTGATCTCCTGGTTCCAGCAGCGCGGTGACTGCTTCAGGCCGTACAAGGCCTTCCGCAGCCGGTACACGCGACCGGTACCATCCTCAAAACCAGGTGGCTGGACCATGTAAATCTCCTCCTCAAGATCCCCATTTAGGAAGGCNACCCACTTGGCCTTGATGGCCTTGCGGTTCTTTGGCAAGTCCACCAGCTCAAAGACGCCGTGCTCGCGGATGGCATCAAGCTCAGCCTGGCAGGCAGCGCGCCACTGCTCAGCATCAGGGGCCGACAAGGCCTCAGGCAGACTGGTGGGATCGGGAGCCAACACTGGTGCACTCCGTGTAGCCAGGGCATATGCTGCAGAGGGAGGATCGATCGTCATCATGGACTCAGCGGCGTCACGAGCAAGATCGCGCTCATGAGCAAGTAGTGCCGCACCAGTGGCACAGCCAGGGTGAACCTCAGCAAGACCACGAGCACTCAGGCCGAGGACCTTTGTGCCCGGATCACCGCTGGCGACGCTGCGCGTGGGGCGCGGGCGGAGACGTCCGCCGGGTGCCCGTGTGTAGGGGTCCGACGGGGCAGGGGCAGTGGGCGCTACGGACTCACATCCCGGTGTGGACCGCACGGGAGGCGTGCCACTCGAGGCTGGCGTGGCATCGCCAGCTGGGGTCAGACCCACGGCAGACGCAGGCGCGTCTGTGACCGGAGACAGGGACAGCTCAGCGCCAGACATGGATGCGGACGTAGGTTCAGACTGAGCTTCAGGGTCAGACTCAGACTCAGACGCGGAAACAGACGCAGGATCAGACGCGGAGGCAGACTCGGACGCAGACGTGGACACGGGCAAGCGCGGAGAGTCAGGGGCAGAGGAGCGAG
>SZWC01003536.1:21850-67710 GCA_023375785.1 Penium margaritaceum
CCATAGCTTAGAAGGATCTTGGAGAGTCACAGAAGTAAATCTAGTGAGTAACAGGGTAACAAGGTGATGGAAACCAGTTGCCTGAGCCTCCCATGTCAGAGACTTGATGCGGGTGAGAAGATGCAAGGAAGCTTCCTAGCAACACTTCCGTTGACCAGGCGTCAATGCCTGGTCAGACGGTGACGACAGTCACAAGTCGTGCACGCAACGGCAAGAGTTCGGCTAGGGGACACAAGGCAAAGTGTCTGAATGCTTCAATAGCATTTGCAGAGAGAGATAACAAATGAGAGGTCCATGGCCTACATATCTTCCGCGGCACAGAGCGGGTGTCACACGCGGCGGTCCAAGAGCTGTCCTAAAACCGGCCCAAAACCATTGTTTTCGCCATAACTCTGCGCACACATGTCAGAATGCTACACCGTCTGAACCTAGACGTGCAAGATCACAAGACAGACGTTACGACTGGTGACATGCATGCATCCATCATCAGACAGTGGACACGCAATGCAAAAATATGCAAATCAGGCTCATGGTCAGTCCGCCAAAAAGACTCCTGCAGGCTGCAGAAAAACAGCAGGGAGTCCCGGCAGTGTCCGGGGCTCTGGAACTGTAGTCGGCCAGCTCCAAGCTGGTAGTCTGCCGCCTATCGTCCCTCCGATGTCACCAGGGTCCGCCTTAAGGATCTGCACGAGTATGGAAACGCCCGTGTGGTCACAGTAGACTGTACAAGAACGTCACAAATCTCAACACTCCCCCATGACCCGATGGTACGCATGTCCATACACGTGTAGCACTGGGACAAGTACAATAGTGAGTGTGAAACAGATGAGACACAGACACACATCCCACACTCAACCACCCTCAGGCATGGGGCGAAGCCCAACAGAATGAATGGCCACCAGGAACTTTGCGCGAGCTAGTGCTTTCGTCAAGAAATCAGCACGCTGCATGTCAGTACCAACCCACATGACGAAGATCACGTGTTGCTCTACCAGATCACGCACAAAGTGATGCTCAACCGCAATGTGCTTCGTGCGATCGTGAAAGACACCGGACTTCTCCGCAATGGTGAGGGCACTCTGGTTGTCGTAACGAAGCACAATGGCGGGTACTAAGTGACCAAGCTCAAGAAACAGGCGCTGCAGCCATACCGCCTCAGCAGCCCCTGCGCCCAAAGCAACGTACTCTGCCTCCGACGAGCTACGTGCGATGCAACCCTGCTTCCCGCTATGCCAAGAGAAAGCAGTACCACAGAGCAGGAGCACGTAGTCAGTACGGCTGCGTCCATTTGGGCTCCAAGCCCAGTCGCTGTCAGTGTAGTCGTCAAGGACCATCAAACACTGCAAATAAAAGCAGAGTCCGAGGTACGGTGTGGAGACCACGTACTACACCACTCGCACAGCCGTGTGAAGGGCTCTAGCACGAGGAGCCTGCGAGAACTGAGCGAGGAGGTTGAGAGCGAAAGCCATGTCAGGACGTGTGGTAGTGGCCAGGTACATCAGAGATCCGATGAGACGGAGGTACAAGGTCACGTCCACTGTCTCCCTCAGCCTTGTGGGATCATTCACCTTTAGGGCATCCTGCCCATCCGGTGTAAGAGGTGTGGAAGCGGTGGGCACTGCACCAAGGAGATCGCTCAAACGCTCCCCCACGATTCGTGCATATCGGGCTTGATGCAGCAACACATCCGATGCCTGCGATCTCGCACGATCTCCATACCAAGAAACACCGATGCAGGACCGAGATCCTTCATCCTGTAGGCAGTTTGAAGGACCGCCTTAGCCTCCTTCATGGCCTCGAGGGACGGAGACGCGATCAGAAGGTCATCGACATAGACCAGGATGGCGGTGAACCGCTCTGGTGTCGGTAGGATGAAGAGAGAGGGATCAGCCTCGCTCTGTACGTATCTCGCACGAGTCAAAGTGCCAGTGATCTCCCGGTTCCAACACCGCGGAGACTGCTTGAGGCTGTACAAGGACTTGCGCAAGGGCCAGACCTTGTCACCATCGTCAAAGCCTGGTGGCTGAGCCACGTAAATCTCCTCATCCAGAGAGCCATGGAGGAACGCATTGTTCACATCCATTTTGTGCAGTTCCCAGTCATGCTGAGCCACTACACTGAACAGAGCTCGAGCTGAGGTCATGCGGCCGACAGGGGCAAAAGTATTAGTGTAATCGATGCCCTCAATCTGAGAGTACCCCTTGATGACCAAGCGGGCCTTGTAGCGTTCCAGTGAGCCATCTGGCTTCACTTTCTTGCGGAAGACCCACTTGACTTGAATAGCCTTCCTCCCAGACGGAAGGTCAACGCGCTTGTAGACTCTATGCTCTCGGATAGTGCGAAGCTCATCCTCGCAGGCAACTCATCAAGCGTCAGCATCCTGTGATGAGAGAGCTTCCCTCAGGGTGCCGAGGTCGGATGCCACAGAGGGAGAGCTCTGCGTGACAAGGGCACACGCCTCGCTGCTAGGCTTGACGTCCACAAGATCAGCTGTTGCATCACAAGCGATATGGAACTCCCGAGTGACGAGATCGTGCCCTACGGGGCATGCTGGATGTACCTCTGTGAGCTCAGTGCGAACACTCAGGCCTAGGGCCTTTGTGCCGGGGTCACCACTCGTAATGCTGCGAGAGGGACGCTTGGGTACAGGGCCCAACGCTTGCTGAGCTCCCGAATCCAGTAGTCGAAGATGGCCACCAGGCTCACGGGAGTAACGTGGGCACGAGGGGCGCACCTCATGCTCAAGGAGAGGCATGACCATAGCTGGTAAGGGCTGAGGCAAGGTAGTCGGTGATGCCGTGCAAGGAGACGCGTGTGTGGGGGACACGGGGTCGGATGTGATAGCATGAGCAGGCAAAACTGGCATTGACACAGAGGCAGGAGCGCCAGCAGACGGAGGTGCGGGAGTAGGCGAGACTGGACCAGACACAAAAACAGGAGTGGCGGCTGACGCAGGTGTTGGCGCAGAAGTAGTCGCGGGAGCTGAAGCAGGGACACCTGTGGGGTGTGAAAGAGGCTATACGGGCGAGGTCTCTGGACCGACAGCGATGATTGCCGGGTCATCAAGGGCCGGAGATGGAGAGGTGAAGGGGGATCAAACAGACATATGAGCCTGATGAGAGGTGCTCGCTGGCGCAAAAGTCTCCCCCATCCGCCGAGAACCCTCACAGGTAGGAACATGCGTGGTGGAGAGTGCCGTGATCGAAGTCAGGTCACGGTAGGTGAGAGACTCAAAAAAGAGCGCGTCGCGAGACTGAATTACGTGACGATGAGTAGGGTCCCAGAAGCGTCAAGCCTTTGACCGCGGGGAAATGCCTACAAAGGCACACAAGCAACCTCGAGAGGAGACCTTGGACCCCTGCTGGTCCTTGGTGTACCACACGGAGGCCAGGGATCCCCAGGCGCGAGCGAGACGAAGGGCAGCATGATGTCCAAACCAGAGCTCATACGGTGTAATATGGTCCGGAAGTAGACCGTGCGAGAGGCGGTTCCAGACCCACATCATGTAGGGAAAGCCCTCAAAAGCGAAGGACTCAGGGAGACCGCACTCACACTACATAGCGCAAACCGCATCCTCCATGGTGCGGTTCCAATGCTCAGAAACACCGTTCTGCTGAGGGGTAGCAGGAGCGGAGACCTGGTGAAAATTCTCGTGCTCGGCAAAGAATCCGTCCAGCTCGCCAAGGAACTCACCGCCGCGATCCGAGCGGAAAGTATGCAGTGTGTGACGTGACTGACGCTCAGCCATCATGAGCCAGAGTTGAATTGCAAGGGCAGCGTCGCTCTTCTGACGCATGCTGTAGACCCACCGCATCCGGGTAAAGTCATCAGTCAGAGTCAGAACATACCGGCCCCGATCAGATTGGGACTCGACCGGAAGAGGACCGAAAAGGTCCGAGTGAACTAACTCAATAGGCCGAAGCGCTCGGGAACGAGAGTCAGGGTAGGTGCATCGATGCATCTTCCTCTGAGCGCAAAAAAGAAAGTCGGTCTTGGGCGGCTTCTCGAAAGAAGCCGCGTCAAGACCGAGAGCTGGCTGTGTCCGAATGAGCTTCGATACAGTATCGGAGCCCACGTGACACAGACGGCGATGAAGCAACCGCTGGTGTTTCGGAGACAGAACACCAGTGACAAAACTCTGAGCGGAGGAGGAAGGGGAGCAAGGGGAGGAGGTACGAGAGAGGCGATACAAATCATGCACGACAGAGGCACGAAGGAAAACACTCTGATTGTTAGTAGCAGTAACAGTCGCTGAGTCTGCGGTATGCTCCACAGAGAGACCCATTAGTGTGCAGGCATGCACAGAAAGCAGGCTGAGCTCAAGATGAGGCACAAACAACATGTCAGAAAGGTACAAGGGGCCAGACGGACCGTCAAAACACACAACCCGAACACCATGGGCTGGCAAGGACTGACCAGAGCCTGTACGGACGGAACGGACATACGTGACTGGACCGAGAACAAAATCACTACGACGACACGTCATGTGATGAGTGGCACCAGAATCGATGATCCAAGTGCCACCGGAGTCACGACTGGTGGACGTCACTGTATAACGGGCAATGGAACACTCGGTATCAGAGGGACGTTGAGCCGTCAGTGGGGAGGAACGACGTAGGACACAAAGATGCGACTCATGAACCCAATCGGTGCAGTCAGGCCCATCATCATCACATGCTGACTGTGCTCCCCCACACGCGTCGTCACGAGTCACAGGTTTGGACGGACAGACAGTCTGTGGACCACCCGACGATGACAACACACTCGCACCTCCCTGAAAGCGGAGCGCCAGAAGGTGTTAGAGCTCAATGATGGTGCGGTCGCGTGGGTCCCGATCGCTGCTACTCACCGGTGGAGAAGCGGGAACAACTGCAGTCGTGGCCGCTACGCGTCCAGAGGATGGCAAGGATGACGTGCTTGACGTGGAACGGAGGGTGTGTGCAGCCTGGAGGCCACGAGTAATCAGCGCCCAGTCGAGTGGCTACTAGCATTTGGTGCAGCGATGGGCGCCTCCACAGTTGTAGCAGTGAACAGAACGTCCACTGCTACCACTGGAGGATGACTGCTGCTGTGACTGCTACTGACCTCATCCACACTTCCCCTTCTTCTTCTTTCCCTGTACTGCAGCTGCAATACCCTGTGTCTAAGTGGGTGTGGGTGGGGCCGAAGAGGAGGAGGAAGATGAGGACATGATGGAGGATGAAGGAGAGTGTAGGAGGGATGATGGTGGTGATGCGACGACTACTGCAACAAGGGAAGTCTCCTGATGAGCCACTGCTGCCTCGCGGGCTGAAGTCACCTGGAGGAAGAGCTGATGCGCCCAAGGGAGAAGCTACAGAGTGACTGAAAAGGGCTCAAGGACAGCATCGCTGTACCGTGTGAAGATGTCAGTATACTCAAGGCAAACTCTGAGCATCATAGTACGGAGCCCCCACAGCCGTGTGCCTCCAGAGGTCCCAAGGGGCGTGTAGATGCGCATGGCGCGTCGCTAGTAATTGGCTATAGGCTCTGCAGACCCCTGACGGAGAGAGTGGAAGGCACGAATGTGTGCTGCACGGGTGGTGTGCGTCTCCGTGACCAACGGGGATAAGGCCAGATCCCAACCTCTGCGTGGATCGGCGCCGGTGCTTGTGCCGGACTCGCCAAGGAAGGGGCGGAAGTTGACAACGGTCTCGCGTGGCATGGCATACAGGAGTCCGCGCATCACTCTGGCTGCTGTCAGCACCTGTTCTGGGTCTACAGGCTGATACGGGCTGTGGTAGTAGGGCCACACGCCCTCTGAAGTAGCCCAAACCTGAAAGAGGATCTCCCAACAGTCGAAGGCGTCCTCAATGATGTACCGTGTCTCAAAGTCCATGGGTTGCCGCTACGTGGGGAGAGCAGCCGCAAGCCGAGGGGGACGAGGGACGGGGATGACTCCTGGAAGGGGATAGTCACCGGGATAGTCAGATCACGATCGCACCGGAGGAATCCAAGGAGATCTGGTGCCCGTCTGCAGCTGACGGAAGCGCTCCTGAAGAACTCGAATCTCATGATCCGGGGAGTCGTCTGTCATGCCTCGCATGAATGGCTCATCATCCAGGAGGTCAGAAGGTGGTGGGTCAGGTCAAGCTCCTGTAACGGGTGCCTTACCCGTCTGCTGTGTAGAGACCGCGACGCCAGCAGCTCCCTCGAAAACCTGCCATGGGAATGTGGACTGGCCACGCAGAAGCTCAGTCAGTGTACGGATGGCATGAGTCTGCTCCCGCTATAGGCGATGCATCTCAACCTGCTGGCCTTGTAGGTCCTCAATGGCCTGCGAGCGTGGGCTCAGGACCCCGGAAGAGGAGGAGGGATCATCTGTCGCCTTCCCCTTGTTGTCAGACGAGTTCATGTCGCCTCTCAGTATGGGTCGACAAATCAGGTTTGTCGGATTTCAGAAGCATCAGCATTTCTCGAGGAGTTGAGACGCTGGCAATGTTTGTCTGTCCGGCCAAAAGTTTGGCTAAGTATGGTGCTGACGTCAGTAGGTGGTTGCTGATGTCAGCACGACCTGATGACGCCAGCAAGCAAAAATGCTGACGTCGGCTCGACTCCCTCCCTCCTTACTTTTTTTTTCTCTCGCGGTTCTGCGCGAGCGTGCAGCCACTCCGCGGCGGATACGTGGAAGCTGCGCGGAGGCTGCGTAGCAGCTTCCACTCAGCTACAGCAGCAGCTGCATGTTTGCGTGCACAGTAGCGGCAGCAGCTGCTACACAATACTACTACTGCTGCTGCGCGTTGCGCCTGCTGCTCGTTGCCGCCGCCGCGCGCTGTTGCTACTGTTGCTACGCTACTGTTGCTGCAGTTGCTGCAGCTCTGCTACTACCGCCGCGACTGCCACTGCTGCTGCTGCGCTACTGTTGCTGCCGCTGCTGCTGCATTGCTGCTACCGCTACTGCCGCCGCTCGCTGCTGCTGCCACGGCCGTCATTGCGGCTGCGGACGGCGGCTGCACTCGCTACAGCCGCCACACGCTGTTGTAGCTGCTGCTATGGCGTTGCTGCTGTCGCTGCTGCTACTGCTGTTGCTGCTCTGCTACTATGCTACTGCTGGCACAGTGGCAACGCCACTGCTACGGTCTCACATGATGGGTGTGGGCTGTGTCGACGGCGACCAGTTGTCTTCGACAGGCCCCAGTGGATCTGGTACAGCTGTGACTCTCACTACTACTGCTCTGCTGCGTCTTTGCTGCACAGCTCAGTGAGAACTGTCTCACTGCTCTGATACCATGAGAAGATGCAAGGAAGCTTCTTAGCAATACTCCCGTTGACCAGGCGTTAGTGCGTGGTCAGACGGTGACGACAGTCACAAGTCGTGCACGCAACGGCAAGAGTTTGGCTAGGGGACACAAGACAAAGTGTCTCAATGCTTCAATAGCATTTGCAGAGAGAGATAACAAAATGACAGGTTCATGGCCTACATACCTGCCGCAGCGCATAGCGGGTGTTGCACGCGGTGGTCCAAGAGCTGTCCTAAAACCAGTCCAAAACCACTGTTTTGGCCATAACTCTCTGCACACATGTCAGAATGCTCCGCTGTCTGAACCTAGATGTGCAGGATCACAAGAAGGACGCTACGACTGGCCACATGCATGCATTGACCATCAGACAGTGGACACGCAATGCAAAAACATGCAAATCGGGCCCATGGCCAGTCCGCCGAAAAGACTCCTACAGGCTGCAGAAAAACAACAGGGAGTCCCGGCAGTGTCCGGGGCTCTGGAACGGTAGTCGGCCAGCTCCTAGCTGGTAGTCCGCCGCCCGTCGTCCCTCCGATGTCACCGGGGTCTGCCTCAGGGATCTGCTCGAGTATGGACACGGCCGAGTGGTCACAGTAGACTGTACAAGAACGTCACAAATCACAACAGCGGGGTCGATGTCACCTAGGGTTGTGCTAAAATGAGCCTAGGGCATGCAAGCCCATGCTGAATGAGACATGAGCTCTGGTCTATTGGCTTTTGCACATCCTCATTGTGCATTGTTGAGTCCTCTCGGCTTGTATACATCGGCATGCAGGTGACTGACGACAAGATTCGACGCTGCTGGAGTGTCCTCCGGTGGAGCCGACGCACGCTGAAGCCTACTCGCAGTTCGTTGGAGCCTCCTCTCCAGGACGACGTGCTTAGCTCCATCGGCAGGCCTCCTCGGCAGTTGGGCTGCCGGCGGTCACTGCCACCGTAGATGCTTTCTACATGCGCCAGGCGCTGGATCCGGCTGTATGGTTGCGTCTGCAGTGTCATGGTCTTCTTAGGGTCCATGTCTCGTGCTGCGCGGCACTGTTTGGCATCATGGGCCATCGTAGGCACTACCTGGGTTCAGGCAGCCATAACTCTTTGCTGTTACTTTTCTAGCTGTTTCTGACCGCACGATTGCGTTTGCAGTGTCGGTGTTACGGTTGAGAAAATGCATGGAAGCTTCCTAGCGATGTTGTCACTGACTAGGCGTCAGTGCCTGGTGAGACGGTGACGACAGTCACAAGTCGTGCACACAACGGCAAGGGTCTAGCTAGGGGACACAAGACAAAGTGTCAGAATGCTTCAATAGCATTTGCAGAGAGAAATGAAAAATGACAGGTCCATGGCATAAGTACCGGCCGCGGTGTACGGCGGGTGTCGCACGCGGCAGTGCAATGTCTGTCTTAAAACCGGCCCCAAACCACTGTTTTGGCCGTAACTCAGCGTAGACAAGTCAGAACGCTATGCCGTATGAACCTACACGTGCAAAATCTCAAGCCAAAAGCTATGACTGGTCACATGCATGCATCCGGCAACAAACGATGGGCACACAATGCAAAGACATGAAAATCGGGCCCACGGCCAGTCCACCGATAAAATCCTACAAGTTGCAGAAAAACTGCTGAAGGTACCAAACAACATCCAGGACTCTAGGGCAACCGTCGATCAGCTCCGAGCAGGTAGTCCACCACCACACGATGCCTCGGTGCCACCTGGGTCCGCATCAGGGATCTGGACGAGCATGGACACGGCCGAGTGGTCACAGTAAGCTGTACAGGTCGACAAAAACGTCACAAATCACAACACTTCCCCATGACCCGATGGTACGCATGTCCATACACGTGCAGCATTGAAACGAGTGCAAGAACGCGTGCAAAAACAATTGTGACACAGACACAGACACACCCCATGCTCAACCACTCTCAAGCAAGGGGCGAACCCCAACAAAACGAATGGCCATAAGAAACTTCCCGCGCGCTAGTGCCTTCGTCAAGAAATCAGCACGCTGCATGTCAGTGCCGACCCATATGACGGAGATCACGTGTCGCTCCACAGATCACGCACGAAGTGATGCTCAACCGCAATGTGCTTCGTACGAGCATGAAAGACACCAGAGTTCTCCGCAATGGCGAGAGCACTCTGGTTGTCACAACGAAGCACAATGGTTGGCACCGACTGACCCAGCTCAAGGAACAGGCGCTACAGCCACACTGCCTCAGCAGCCTTTGCACCTAGAGCAACATACTTTGCCTCCAACGAGCTACGTGCAATGCAGCCCTGCTTCCCTCTGCGCTAGGAAACAACGGTACCACCGAGCATGAACACGTAACCGGTGCGATTTTGTCCATCTGGGCTCTAGGCTTAGTCGCTGTCGGTGTAGCCTTCAAGAACCACCGAACACTGCCGACGAAAGCAAAGTCCGAGGTACGGCGTGGAAACCACGTACCACACCACTCGCACAGCCACATGGAGGGCTCTAGCACGTGGAGCGTACGAAAACTGTGCAAGGAGGTTGACGGCAAAGGCGATGCTGGGGCGTGTGGTAGTGGCTAGGTACATCAGAGATCCGATGAGGCCGAGGTACAAGGTCACATCCACTGGCTCCCCCAGCTGTGTGGGATCGTCCACCTTTGGGGCGTCCTGCCCTTCAGGTGCGAGAGGTGTGGAGGCCGTTGGCACTGTGCCAAGGAGGTCACTGAAGCCCTCCCCCAAAACGCATGCGTATCGGACCTGATGGAACAGAAGTATCCGGCGTTTGCGGTCTCGTACAATCTCCATGCCAAGAAACACCGCTGCAGGACCAAGGTCCTTCATCCTATAAGCAGTCTAGAGGACCGCCTTGGCCTCCTTCATGGCCTCCATCGAGGGAGACGCGATCACGAGGTCGTCCACATAGACCAGGATGGTAGTGAACCGCTCAGGCACCTGTCGGATGAAAAGAGAGGGATCTTCCTTGCTCTGTACATATCCTGCACAAGTCAGAGTGCCTGTGATCTCCCGGTTCCAGCACCGAGGAGACTGTTTGAGTCCGTACAAGGACTTGCGCAACCGCCAGACCTTGTCACTGTCCTCAAAGCCTGATGGCTGGGCCACGTAAATCCTCTCATCCAGAGAGCCATGGAGGAACACATTGTTCACATCCATCTGGTGCAGTTTCCAGTCATGCTGAGCCACCACATGAAACTGATCGCGAGCTGAGGTCATGCGACCGACAGTGGCAAATGTGTCGGTGTAATCAACGCCCTCGATGTGAGAGTACCCCTTGATGACCAAGCGAGCCTTGTGGCATTCCAGTGAGCCATCCGGCTTCCCCTTCTTGCGAAAGACCCACTTGACCTGAATCGCCTTCCTCCCAGGTGGAAGATCGACTAGCTCGTAAACTCCGTGCTCTTGGATGGCACGAAGCTCATCCTCGTAGGCGGCATGCCAGGCGTCGGTATCCTCTGATGAGAGGGCGTCCCTCTGTGTGCCCGGATCAGGTGCCAACGAGGGAGAGCTCTGAGTAACGAGTGCACACGCCTCAGAATTAGGCCTGACGACCACAAGGTCAGGTGTTGCATCACAAGCGGTACGAAACTTGCGAGTGAAGAGATCGTGCCCTATAGGACACGCTGGATGTACCTATGTGTGATCTCTACAAAAACTCAAGTCGAGGGCCTTTGTGCCGGGATCGTCACTCGCAACGCTGCGAGTGGAGCGCCTGGGTGCGGGACCTGACGCTCGCGGGGCTCCGGAGCCGAACGGTCGAAGACGACCACCGTGCTCACACGAGTGGCCTGGGCTCAAAGGGCTAACCGCAGGCTGAGAGACAGGCATGAACACATCTGGTGAGGACTTAGGCACAGGGGCATGTGATGCAGTGGGAAGAGAGGCTGGTGAACAAATGGGAGACGCACGACTGGGAGTGGCAGCAGGACCACCCACAGAGACAAGAGTATCGGCAGACAGAGGGACAACATCATGGGTGTCTGTGGGGTAAGAGGGTGTAGGAGAGGAGACAGGCTGGACGAGAGAGGTCTCTGGGCCAACATGGATGATCGCCGGGTCATCAAGAGCCGGAGACCGAGAAGTGGAGGGGGCTCAAAGGGACACATCAGCCAGACGAGAGGTGCTCGTAGGCTCACACTCCCCCATCCGTCGAGAAACCTCACACGTAGGAACGTGTATGACAGACATCGACACAATTTACGTCAGATTGCGGTAGGTGAGAGACTCAAAGAAGAGAGCGTCACGGGACTCAACAATGCGACGACGGGCGGGGTCCCAAAAACGCCAGGCCTTCGACCGCGGGGAGATACCAACGATGGCACACAAGCAACCCCGCGGAGAGACCTTGGACCCCTGCTGATCCTCCGTGTACCACATAGAAGCCACTGAGCCCCAGACATGAGCAAGACGCAGATTAGCACGGTGGCCAAACCAAAGCTCATACGGTGTAACGTCGTCCGGAAGAGGACCGTGCGGGAGGCGGTTCCAGACCCACGTCATGTAGGCGAATCCTTCGAAGGCGAAGGATTCTGGGAGACCGCACTCAGACCGCATAGGACAAACCGCATCCTCCATGGTGCGGTTCTAGCGCTCAGAGACACCGTTCTGCTGAGGAGTGGCAGGAATAGAGACCTGGTGAAACATCCCGCGCTCGGCAAAGGAACTGTCCATGTTGCCAAGAAACTCACCGCTGCGATCCGAGCGGAAGGTATGAAGTGAGTGGCGAGACCGACGCTCAGCCACCACTAGCTAGAGACGAACTGCGAGAGTGGTATCACTCTTCTGGCGCAGGCTGTAGACCCACCGCATCCGGGTGAAGTCATCGGCCAGGGTCAGGACATATCGGCCCCGATCGGATAAGGACTCGACAGGGAGAGGACCGAGAAGGTCCGAACGGACCGGCTCGAGGGGGTGAAGAGCGCGAGAACGGGAGTCAGGTACGTATAGCGATGCATCTTACCCTGAGCGCAGAACACAGAATCGGTCTTGGGCGGCTTCTCAAAAGAGGCCGCGTCAAGAGCGAGGGCAGGTTGTTTCCTAATGAGCTTCAACACAATGTCGAAGTCCACATGACACAGACGTTGATGCAGTAGGCTCTGATGCTCAGCAGATAGGACACCATTGACAAACACACGAGCAAGAGGGGAAGGGGAGCAAGGAGAAGAAAAGATCCAAGGAACACGATACATATCATCCACAACAGAGGCACGAAGAACAACAGTGCGAGTATCAAGAGCAGTCACTGTCGCGGAGTCGGCAGTGTGCTCCACAGAGAGTCCCATCAAAGTGCAGGCACGCACAGAGAGCAAGCTATGCTCAAGGTCAGGCACAAAAAGCACGTCAGAGAGATACAAGGGGCTAGACGGACCATCAAAGCACACAACCCCAACACCCTGGACTGGCAAGGACTGACCAGAGCCTGTGCGAACGGAACGAACAGATGCCACAGGACCGAGGACAACGAAGTCACTACGACGACATATCATGTGGTGAGTGGCACCGGAATCGATGATCCAAGTGCCACCCGAATCACGACTGGAGGACGTCATGGTGCAACGGGCAATGGAACACTCGGCTACAGACGGGCGCTTGGTAACAAAGGAGGGAAAACGACGAAGGGCGCATAGGTGAGACTCAGAAATCCAATCTGTACTGTCAAGCCCATCATCATCACATGCCAGCTGTGCTCCCTCACACGAGTCATCACAAGAGAGGAGAACAGACAAACAGACAGTATGTGAACCACCCGGCTGTGACGACACACGCGCACCTCCCTGAGAGCGAAGCGCCAGAAGCTGATGGAGCTTGGCGATGGTGCGGTCACGGGGGTCCGGGTCTCCGCTGCTCGCCGACGGGGAAGCGGGAACGGCTGCGGTCGTGGACGCCGCACGACCAGAGGCTGTGCTACTTGACGCAAACCGGTGTGCGTGTGCAGCCTGAAGACCGCGAGTGATCTGTGCCCAGTCGAGCGGCCGCTGGCACTCGGTGTAGCGGTGAGCACCTCCAGAGTTGTAGTAGTGAACAATGCGTCCATCGCCTGATGACTGCTGCTGCGATGATTGCTGATGCGGTGACTGCTACTGGCCTGAGCCACGCTTCTTTCTGCTCTTCTTCCCTTGGGCTGCTGCTGCCACACCCTCCGTTTGCGTCAGGGTAGCTGGGGTGGAAGGGGAAGAGGAGGGCGTGCCAGAGGATGGAGAAGTGAACTGCGAGACAAGCGTCGATGGTGATGCGATGACTGGTGTAGTAAGTGAACTCTCCTGGTGGGCGACGGCTGCCTCACGAGCGGATGTCACTTGGAGGAAAAGCTGATGCGCCCAAGGAAGAAGCTAAAGGGAGGTAGAGAAAGGCTCGAGCGCGGCGTCGCTGTACCTTGTGAAGATGTCGGCATGCTCAAGACGGACTCCGATCATGAGCGTGCGAAGCGCCCACAGCTGTATCTCTCCTGCGGTCCCAAGGTACGTGTAGATGCATATGGCGCGTCGCTAGTAAGCGAATGCGGGCTCGGCATGTCCCTGACAAAGGGAGTGGAAGGCACAGATGTGAGCCGCGAGGGTGGCGTGCGTAGTGACAATGCCAGCTCCCAGCCCCGACGTGGGTCAGCACCCGCGCCTGTGCCGACCTCTCCAAGGAAGGGGCAAAAGTCCACGACAGTCTCACGAGGCATGGCGTAAAGAAGTCCGCGCATCGCCCGAGCCACTGTCAGCACCTCAGCACGATCCGTAACCTGGTACTGACTGTGGTAGTAGGGCCAAACTCCCTCGGAAGTGGCCCAGACCTGGAACAGGGTCTCCCAGCAGTCAAAGCCGTCCTCGCTGACATATCGTGGGGGTGGTGTCTCGAAGTCCTTGGGTTGCCGCTCCGTAGGGAGAGCAACCACAGGATGGGAAAGATGAGGGATGGGGAAGACATCAAGACGAGGAATGTCGCTGAGGTAGGTCTCAGGCGAAGGTCGGATCACCGGGAACGGGGAACCAAAACGCGTCTGCAACTGGCGAAGACGCTCTTGAAGTACGCGGATCTCCCTCTCAGGATTTTCATCGTCCATGCCTGGCATATCAGGGTCCTCCTCCAAAGGCTCAAGAAGTGGCGGGTCCTGTCCTACCGCTCTCCTCGGTGTAGATGCTGACTGTTGTGTAGAAGGTGTGATACTGCCAAATCCCTCGGAGGTATGCTGTGGGGCCGTGGACTGAGTCTGAAGAAGATCAGTGAGCGTGCGGATGGTGTCGGTCTGCTCCTGTTGTAGGCGATGTATCTCATCTTGCTGACTCTTCAGGTCCGCAATAGCCTGCGAGCATGGGCTCATGACCCCGGAGGAGGAGGAAGAAGGATGTGGCGGTCCTTTGTCTTTGTCACCGGTCGGAGCCATGTCAGCGCTTAGTATGGGGCCGAATGTAAAAAATGCTCTGAACGAGAAACCAACAGCGTTTCCTGAGGAATTGAAATGTCAAATTTTTTTGACTTTTTGACACTCCAGGAGTGTCGAGTCTCGCCGTCAGTCATCTGCACGCCGATGTACACAAGCCGGGAGGTCACAACAGAGTACAATGAGAGATGCACGAAAACCAACATTCCCCCATGACTCACAGGCGTAGTGCACATGTGCAGTCAGAGACAGTCAATGACCAGACTCCCCTAGCCACTCGGAGACGCAAGTAGGGACAAAGAGAGCCACTCACGGACGCACGCCGACCGAACTCATAGCCTTCTTGAACGAGTCGCGCTTCAGTACCTTGGTCAAGAAGTCAGCCAACTGCCGTGGTGTCTCAACACACACGATGCTGATGCTGCTGTCATGCAACAACGAACGCACATAGTGATACGCAACGTTGATGTGCTTTGTACGTGTGATGCACGTGGTCATTGTCGACGATGGCCATGGCACTCTCATTGTCACAATGCAACGTGATGGATGTGACAGACTTGCAACTCGGACAACAGACAACGCAACCACACACTCTCACACGTGCCTGAGCCAAGAGAAATGTACTCAGCCTCAGCAGTACTGCGTGCAATGCATCCCTGCTTGCTAGTGCACAAGGACACAATCGTGCCACCAATCAAAATGATCTAGCCTGTGCAACTCTTACCGTCCGGACTGCCAGTCTAGTCAATTTTGGTGTAGCCCATCGTGACAACAGACGGATGATGGCGGAACATGAGACCTCGCCGAGGAGTTGAGATGACATAGCACAGTACTCGGATCGCGGCCTTGTAGTGGAGGTGACGCGACTCCTGAGAAAACTGGGCCAGGAGGTTGACGGCGAACGCGATGTCTGGGCGCGTCGTCGTCGCCACGAACATCAGTGACCCGATGACTCGTAGGTATGTGGTCACGTCAACTGGCTCCCCCACAATGGCTGGGTTAGGACTCTTCAGCTTCACCTGGCCATCGGGTGACATGGGTGAGGATGCGCTCGGCACGAGTGGCAGGTCCTCCGCAAAGCGGGTGGACAGATTCTGTACATAGGCGGCCTGGTGGATGTACAGGACTCCCTGGGAGCGATCATGCTTGAGCTCCATGCACAAGAAGACAGTGGTAGATCCAAGATCCTTCATCTGGTAGGCGGCGTACAACAAGTCCTTGACACGCTGGATGGTAGTCGTGTCTGGCGACGCATGAGGAGATCGTCGACGTAAACCAAGACCGCAACGAGAGTCTGGCCTCGCGGACTGACAAACAGTGCGGGGTCAGCAGTTCTACGTTGGAGTGCGCCACGAAGGAGCCTGCTGTTGATCTCTTGGTTCCAGCACCGAGGCGACTGCTTGAGGCCACAGAGGGCCTTACGCAGTCACCAGACTCTCCCAGTGCCATCGTCGAAGCCTAGGGGTTGCACCATGTAGAGCTCCTGACCCTCCAGTGAACCATGGAGAAAAGCATTGCTCATATCCATGTGATGCAACTCCCACCCGTGCTGAGCGACCAGGCTGAAGTGCGTGCGCCCGGCTAGTGGAGAACCAGCCAGCTTGGGCAAAGATATGGTTGTAGTCAACCCCAAGAATCTGGTCAAACCCCTTGGCTGTAAGGCGGGCCTTGTACTTGTCCAAGGACCCGTCGGGCTTCCACTTGTGCCGAAAGACCCAATTGGTGCTGATGGCCTTCCGACCTGGAGGAAGGTCGACAAGGTCGTAAACGTGGTGCTGTCGGATAGCAGCGAGCTCATCGGTGCAGCCAGCGTCCTAGTGTGTGGCCTTAGGAGAGGCTCGTGCCTCGCGCACGGTGGTTGGGTCCTCCGGGCGTGTTGAAGAGCGGACTAAGAGAGCGTGTGCATCTCGAGCCCCGGGTGGGATGCACGGGAGTGCAGTCACGACAGCGTGCCGATGCTCATGATGAAGCATGGCGTACCCTAGTGTGGGAGCACGAGTGAAGGTCTACAATGATGGTCGAGGTGGTAAAGCCGAGGGCCTTGGTGCCAGGGTCCCCACTCACGACCGTGGGAGTGGAGGAGACACGTGGAGCCACGGGGGGTTGAGGCGACACGGAGCGCGATGCAACGGTCTGCGCGCTCACTGATTGCCTGGGTTGGAGGCTGCCGCCTGGGCCACATGTGTAGCGTGGCAGGGCAGGCGATGGCATTGAGTCCGATGGGCCAATGGAGGCCGACGGGGCTGCTGGCCTGGAGGGGCAAGCGGATGCAACTGGAGCTGCTGGCGCGGAGGGGCCAGTGGATGTGACCAAGCTGCGGGCCTAGAGGGGCCAGTTGGCGGAACTGGGGCTACCAGCTCAGAGGGGCCAGTGGACGTGACGGGGGCTGCTGGCTTGGAGGGGCCAGTGGGTACAATTGGGACTACCGGCTGAGAGGGGCCAGTGGACGCGACAGGGGCTGCCGGCCTAGAGGGACCAGCGGACGCGACTGGGGCTGCGGACTCAGAGGGACAAGTGGACGCAACTGGGGTTACCGGCCCGAGGGGACCAGCGGACGCGACTGGGGCTACCGGCCCGGAAGGTCCTACGGACGCGACTGGGGCTGCCGGCCCGGAGGGACCAGCGGACGCGAGTGGCGCTACCGGCTCGGTATGTCCAGCAGACGCGACTGGGGCTGTCGGCCCGGAGGGACCAGCGGACGCGACTGGGGCTGCCGGCCCGGAATGTCCAGCGGACGCGACTGGGGCTGCCGGCCCGGAGGGACCAGCGGATGCGACTGGGGCTGTCGGCTTAGAGGGACCAGCGGATGTGTCACCCAGAAGCGGTAGGATGAAGGACGGACTCACCACTCCCCCACGCGACGGGATAGACACGGACGAGCCGGAGCGGATGAGGTCGCAAGAAAACAGGTCCTTGAAGAAGAGGGCATCCCGGGACTCACCGATGTAGTGCCGGAAGGGATCCCAGAAGCGCCAGGCCTTGGACTGAAGAGAGATACCAAGGAAGGTGCAGGGACGTCCGGGGGGGGGGAGCTTGACGCCCTGCTGCGGGGCGGGTAGCCACACAATAGCCACGCAGCCCCAGACGCAGGCCGGGCGGAGGTCAGCGCAGAGACCGCACCAATGCTGGTACGACGTGGACAGGCGGGGAAGGGGACCGTGGGGAATCGGGCTCCAAACCCAGGTCATGTAGGCCATGGCTTCAAAAGAAAAGCCATCCAAGAGACCAGACTCGACCCGCATGGTGCGGAAGGCATCGGCCATGGTACGGTTCCACCGTTCGCAGACACCGTTCTGGGCGGGCCTGTAAGGCACAGATGTCTCATGGTGGATCCTGCGGGAGGCGAGAAAGGTCGTGGCCTCACCCATGTACTCACCACTGCGATCGGAGTGAAAGCGACGAAGAGAGCGGCCACACTCGCACTGCGCAAGGACAAGCCAGTCCTGGAGGGCTCGGGCGACATCGCTCTTCTACCGAAGGAAGAAGACCCAGCGGTAGCGAGAATAGTCGTCAGTGAGGGTGAGGACATAGCGGCCATGCTCACCGACGGACTCAGTGGGGAGAGGGCCCATGACATCCGAGTGGACGAGGTCGAGAAGGGCTGACGCACAGGAGGAAGAAAAATGGTACGTGGACCTATGCATCATCCCTTGAGCGCAATCAATGCACTCAGTGGGGCACGGGAGAGGGAAAGTCTCCGGGTCAAGGCCCTTGGCCGGCTGGGTGCGGAGCATGCTGTCTACGGCGGTAGAGTGGACGTGGCACAGGCGGCGGTGCAAGAGGTGGGTGTGCTGACGAGAAAGCGTACTGGTGACAAACACATGGCCTGTGGTAGCCCACGGGGAGGAGACAGAAGGAGTGGGGGAGAGGGGAGGTACATGCCACAGGTTGCCACGGGCGGTGGCGTGCAGTACGACAAGACCAGACGGACACAACAACACAATGCCAACACCACACGAGTGCACAACATCCATGGTCATACGGTCAAGGGCAGTGACGGACAGGAGGCTGAGCTTGAGACTAGGGACAAAGAGGACATCGGTCAGAAAGACGTCACCAGCAAGGGTCATGGAAACGAACGATGCCAACACCACGGAGAGGCAACACCTGTCCGGAGCCCATCCGGAAAGGGAAGACATCGCCTACAGGACCGAGCATACCAAAGGCCTCATGAGAGGCCGTCATTTGATGCGTGGCCCCAGAGTCAATGATCCAGGTCTCAGCGTTGTCCTGGACCGGGGTCGCCAGATCGCTCACAGTCACATGGCAGCAAGCAAGGGATGCGGACACGGTGGAAGGAGGCGCGAACCAAGACTGCCAATCGTCAAGCCATGCAACGTCTTCATGGGAAGGGGTAGAGGAGACCATGGGAGAAGATGAGACAGACAAGGAAACGGGATATGACTGTCGTTCAGTCTCAGTCATACAGGGCTGGGCAGGAGAGCAGGAGGTGATGCAACTTGGTCTTCCCTGGGGAGGAGGGCGTGCCAGGCCAAGCTGGAGCGCGATGAACCGCTCCAGCTGATGCTCACGGGAGGACAGCCCGGGAGTGCAAACCGAGTGCAGAGTGACGGCACCGGAGCCCAGGTAAGGGAAGGACTACGTCGGTGACAGGAACGGAGGCGTTGACGGCTGCGGATAGTACTGTTGTGGCGTGGGTGTTTGCTGGACTGGCGGAGTTGTCGGAGTGACGCAGCTGCTGGACGAGGTCAAGGCGTCAGGGCCAGCAGGAGCTACAACGGCAGAGGCCAGACGGCGCTCCCGCTGGCGATGCATGGTGGCGATGATGCGTGCCTTGTCCGTCGGGAGAGGGCACGTGTAGCACGTTTGCCTGGGCTGGCCACAGTTGTGGCAGACCGAGCCACCACCGCCGGACCCGGTCGACGGCTGCTACTGCTACTGAACCCTTGCCTTTCTTGTTCCGGTTTTTCTTCTTCTTCTCCAAAGACAAGGAGGTAGCTGCGGCGGGGGAAGCGACGGCCACAAAGGGGACGACAGGGGAGGCGACGGCAGGGGAGGCAAGAGCCTCCGTGCGTTGGAGTTGGGACTCTAGACGAGCTTCCTTAATGCAGAGGAAGTGCTCGTATGCCCAAGGCATGAGGGTGCCCTAGGCCTCCATGGTGGAGAGGACGTCATGGGGGTAGTGCACGAAGACATCAGCGTACGCGCTGGTGGCGCCGCGCTTGATGGTAAGGAGTGCAGCCAGAGGGGGTGGGGCAGATCTGCCGACACGACGAAGGATGTCCACCACCCGCTGCCCGTAGGCACTGGCCGTCTTGGTCTCCCCCATGTGCAAGGAGTTGAACTCCCATAGCAAAAGGCTGGTCTCAGCTTCACTGGACAGGCGATGGGGCCGGGTGAGGACGTACCACGCTGCTGTAGGGTCGGAGTGGCGCCAGCGCTGAAGTTGTCGAGGAAAGGCTCTAGGGCCAGGCGGGAAGCCGGAGGGGCGAGTGGGACTAGGGCACGGACGGTGTGACCAGCGTCATACAACTGGTCGGCCTGGGTGGGGTCATACAGGAGGGTGTAGTATGCCCACATGCCCTCACCATGCGTCCAAATCCGGAAGCTGAGCTCCCAGCTCCGGAACTGCTCGCTGGCCTGAAGTGGCTGCGGTGGCGTCTCAAAGTCCTGCTTGCGGCCGGTGTCCACAGTGGGGCCAAGCACGGAGGTCACTATCTACCGCTGGTGCTGAGTCAGCTGCTCTGCCAGGTAGTGCTTGGCAGCAGACATAGCTGGGCTGGCATGCCCTGGAGGGATGAATGATGGCTACGCACTGGTGGCAATCTGGGAGGCTAATGGCTGCAGCACTGCAAGATGTTGCGTCAAGGAAGTGAGTTGTTACTGAAGAGCAACGAGGGGGTCAGGGTTGCCACCAACAACGCGAGTAGGTTGCTGCTGTTGCTGCTGCTACTGTTGCTGCTGATGCTGCTACTGCTGCTACTGGTGGTGGTGGTGGTGCTGCTGCTACTACTGCTGCTGCTACTACTGTTTCTTCTGCTGCTACTGCTACTGCTGCTACAGTCGTTCCAAGAAAGGGGGACTGGGTGTTCCTCCAACACAGGAGGACCCCTCCCCACCAGGGCTACGAGCCGGGGTTTCGTGCCCCTTGTGTTTTTTTTGTGTGTGTGTTGATGACGTCAACAGTGACGTGAGTAGTGATGTCAATAGCGGGATGCTGACATCAGCAGCGTCGGTTTTTGGGGCCGCTGTTATAGCTATTATTGTCCCTACTACTACTGTTCTAGCACCACGTGCTGCTGCTGCTACCGTAGCTATTGGTTCCACTATCGCTGCTGCTGTTACTACTGATGCAAGTGCTACTATTCTTGCTGTTGTTGTTGTTGTTGTTGCTTCTGTTGCTACAGCTGTTGCTGTTGTTGTTGCGGCTGCGGCTGCTGCTGGTGGTGCTGCTACTGCGGCTGTAATTGCATCAATAACTGATGCTGCTGCGGGCTGTTGCGGGTGTTGTGGTGCTGTAGCAGCTAAGGTAGCTGTTGCAGCCGCGGTAGAGAAGCTGGTGGGGTGGGGGATTTCTTTTCTTCTTGTTGTTTTCTCTTTTTTTTCCTCTTTCGTCTGTCACAGCGGGTAGCCGCCCGCTGTGTACTACGAGAAACGGGCTGCTGCTTGCTAGCAACGGGCTGCTGCTCGCTAGCAGTGAGCTCTTACTCGCTGGCAGCAGCGGGCTGCTGCTTGCTTCTTACTTATTGCGAGCTGCGAGCAGCAGCAGCCGCTGCTGGCTGCTGTCGGCAGCTGCTCGTTGCTGTTGCTGTTGTAGCAGGCTGTTGCTGCGGCTCGCTGCTGCGGCTGCTATAGCCTGCTACTGATGCTGTGCACTATTGTAGCTGCTACTTGCTGCCGCTGCTGCTTGCTGTCACTGCTGCTCGTTGCTACTGCGGGTTGCTGCTGCGAGGTACTGTTGAAAGCTGCTATTGCGGGATACTGCTGCGGGCTGGTGCGGGCTGCTGCGCACTGCTGCTGTTGCGAGCTGCTATTGCGGGCTGCTATTGCTGCGGGCTGCTGCGTGTTGCTGCTACTGCTTGCTGCTGCTGTTGGATGTAGCTCTTGCTGGCTACTGCTCCCACTGCTTGCTGCGGTTGCATGCAATCGCCACTGCTGCGTGCTCGTGCCAGTCACTGGTGATGTTGCAGCGTGCGTCACCTGCAAGTGTTGGACGCAGCCTGCCGCTCACCTCCTTGCGTCATGCGTGGGGGTCAGTGCTACCGAAAAACGTTCAGTAGTGTTTCCCCTGGCCAAGTGGCCGTGGGAAGAAATCTGACGCCGCCACCTGGCGGGTCAATGCTGCCGGAAAAAATCCGCCAGCATTTCCCTTGCACTGGCACGTATGGGGGTCTGCCGGCGTTGTCTGGCACTTGTACGCTAGTCTTCTGCTACTGCTGCTACGCTCTGGCTCTGATACCAAGCTAGAAAACCTAGGCAGCAGGTTGGGACAGGAGTGTTGTTGATGCAGCGTGCGGGCTTCCATGCTTGTTCCTTAAGTCTGCTGCCCCCTCAGTCTGCTGCTATAGAGTCTAAGTCTGGAAGCTCTGGGTTTGTTACTCAGATATGCGCGCACCTGTGTTGGGGCTTGAAAGCAGCTAAAAACTGAATGTGACTGATTAGGAATGAAGAATGAGCAACAATGGGAGACCCCTCCAAGTTCTAGCTTCTCCCCACTAGTGAAGAACTTGTTTCTCAGCTAACCAGCCAATCAGAAAATAGTCATAGACCTATTTTGTGGCAGGCAAGGTTTTCTTGGTGAGCCCTGCCAGACGCTCGACAGCCCAAAACCCGGGCGTCGTCCGTTTTGCCTGAAACCTGGACCATACCATAATACTGATGGTGCAAACGCAGTCGTGCGGTCAGAGTCAGCTAGCAAAATAGCAGCAAAGAGTTATGACTGCCCGAACCCAGGCAGTGCCTACGACAGTAAGTGATGCCAAACAGGGCCACACAGCAGGAGACATGGACCCTAGGCACAACATGATGTTGCAGACACAATGCCAAAACCAGAAACAATGCTGGGTGCATGCAGAAAACATCTGCAGTGGCAGTGATCGTCGGCGGCCCGACCGCCGAGGAGCCTGCCGATGGATCTGAGCGCATTGCCGAAGGGAGGAGGCTCCAGCAAACGGTGCGTGGGCCTCAGTGCGCCTCGGCTCCACAGAGCGACACTCTAGCAGCATCGAGTCTCGCCGTCAATCATCTGCATGCCGATGTACACATGTAGGGAGGACACAACAAAGTACAATGAGAGATGTACGAAAACCAACACTGGGGTGAAGCTAGAACTTGCAGGGGTCTCCCATTGTTGCTCATTTTTCACTCCTAATCAGTTACTTCCAGTTTTCAACTGCTTTCTGATGCTAACATGGCACGCACGTTTCTCAGTAACAAACCCAGAGCATTCAGACTTAGACTCTAGAGTAGCAGACTGAGGGTGTAGCAGACTAAGCAACTAACGTGGAAGTCCGCACGCTGCATTTACACCGCCACTGCCCTAACATGTGCTCTAGTGTAGTTTCCTTCTTGGTATCAGAGCCAGGGTGTAGCAGCAGTAGCAGACGATTGGCGTAGAGGTGCGTGACTACGCTAGTGGACCCCCCATACGCCCGAGTGCAGGGGAAATCCTGCCGGATTGTTTCAAACAGCATTGACCTGCCTGGTGGCAGCGTAAAAAACATTCCCACAGCCACTGGGCCAGGGGAAATGCTGCCAGATTTTTTCCGGCAGCTGTGACCCCCACGCTGGACGTGAGGAGGTGAGCAGTAAGCTACGTCAGGCATTTTCTAGCGACGACGCTCACGACGACGTCATCCAGGTGGAGTGGTTTGCAATAGCAGCACGCAACAGCAGCAGCAGCTTGCAGCAGCAGAAAGTAGCGGCATCAGTAGCCACGAGCAGCGGTGCACAGCAACATTCGACAGCAGAAGTAGCTCAAAGCAGCTCACAGCAGCAGCATCCACCAGCAGCAGCAGCAACAACAAGTAGCAGCAGTAGCGAGAAGCAGCAGCAGCCGACGGGAGTAGTAGCAGCAGCAAGCAGCAGCTGGTTACGGACACCAGCACCTAGTAGCGGGTGCTACAACAGTGGCTAGCACCAACAGTAACTGCAGCTGCCTGCAGCCCGTTGCTCGCAGGAAGCAGCAAGCTGCTCGTAGCGAGCTCGTTGCTCGCAACGAGCAGTGAGCTTGTTGTGACAAGCAAGAAGAAAAAACAAACAAAGGAGAAAAAATCCCTCATTCTGGAAGCAGCGCTGTTGTGTCTGCTACCATTGCCACAGCCACTACAGCAGCTACAGCAGCCGGAGTAGCACGTAACAGCGTAGCAGCAGCCGCAAGAGCAGGAGCAGCGGCTGCCAGTGCAACAACAACCATAACAGCATTAGTAGCAGCAACAATAGCAGCCGCAACAACAGCATGTGCAATAGCTGAAGCCGTAGCAGCTGTTCCAACAACCGTAGCGGCAGCAGCAGCAGTAGTTGCAGCAATTGCTATGATAGCAGAGCAACAGCAGTAGCACCGCAAGTAGCGACAGAAGCACCAGCCGCAACAGTAGTAGCGGCTGTAGCCGCGTAGCAGCGGCTCTAGCAATGACCGCTCTTGTCGTCAGCAACCTTCCTCTGACGTCACTACTGATGTCAGTGTTGACATCATCAACAAAAAGGGGGGGGGGAGAAACTCTACAGCAGCAGCAGTAGTAGAGAACGCAACAGCAGTTGCTGACGTCAGCCTGCCTAGGTTGACGTCACTGCTGACATTAGCGACCAAAAAAAACAAAGCAAAAAGAAAGGGGGTACCAAAACCGACCATGGCTAATAGGCTCACTAAGGAGGGGTCCTCCTCCGTTGGGGGGACCCTAAGGGGGGTAGTCCCCCCTTTTCTTGTAGTAGCTATAGTAGCTACAGCAACAGCAGCAGCAACCACAATAGCAACGACAGTATTAGTAGCAGCAAAAATCGTAGCAGTAGTAGCAGTAACAGCAACAGAAGCAGCAGTAGCATTGAAAGCAACAACAACAGTCCATAGGCTCCGTCGCCGGCGCCTCCGACCCCATAGCCGCCATCTAGCAACAACTTGCCTCCCTGATGCTGTAGCTTGCAGCACTGCAACCACTGGCCTCATAAAGTGCCACCAGTGCTCCTCCGTCGTTCATTGCTCGTGGGCACGCCAGCCTCGCTGTGTCCATTCCCACACATTACTTGGTGCAGTTGCAGACTCAACGCCAACGGTAGACAGTGACCACCGTCCTTGGTCCCACTTTGGGTGCCGGCCGTAAGAAAAAGGACTTTGAGACGCCGCCCCCGCCGCATCAGGCCGGCGAGTAGTCTTGGAGCTGGGAGCTCAGCTTCCGCATCTGGGCGCAGGGTGAGGGTCTATGGGCATACTACACCCTCCCGTACGACTCCACCCAGGCCAACCAGCTGTATGACGCTAGTCGCGCCGTACGCGCTCTCGTCCCCGTCGCTCCTCCGGCCTCCCGCCTAACCCTAGAGCCCTTTCTCAGCGACTTTACCACTGGCGGCTCTCCGGACCCTGTAGCCGCGTGTCACATCCTCACTCGTCCCCATCGCCTGTCTAACAACATTGAGACTAGCCGTCTGCTGCGGGAGTTCAACTCCCTGTACATGGGGGAGACTGAGACAGTCACCGAGTACTGGCAGCGGGCTGAGGACATCCTCCATCGCCTACGCACCTCTGCTCCACCCCCTCTGGCCACACTCCTCACCATCAAGCGTGGTGCCACCGGCACGTACGCGTACGTCTTCGTTCACTACTTCCAAGACGTCCTCTCCACCATGGTGGCCTAGGGCACCCTTATCCCCTGGATATACAAGCTCTTCCTCAGGATTGAGGAAGCTCACCTGGAGTCTCGTCTCTAGCGCACAGAGGCTCTCGCCTCCCTTGCCGTCACTTCCATGGCCATTGCTTCCCATGCAGCCACTACCTCCACCAACTCCTCGTCGCTGGGGAAGAAGAAGTGCCGGAACAAGAAGGGCAAGGGTCAATAGTAACAGTAGCAAAATCAGTCGACCGGGTTCAGCAATGGTTTGCCACAACTATGGTAAACTAGGACACGGGTGGTACACGTGCCCGCTACCGACAGATGAGGCGCACGTCATCGCCACCATGCGGCACCAGTGGGAGCGCTGTCTCACCTTTGCCACTGTAGCTGTCGACGGCCCTGACGCCTCACCCCCATCCCGCTCCACTCCACCGCCCACGACAACGATCCCACTGACGCCAGCTTCTCACCAGTATCATCCGCAACCGTCGGCGCCTCCGTTCCCTTCACCGGGGCAGTCCTCCTTCTATCCGGGCTCAGGCTCCATCACTCCGTACTCAATCTACACTCCTAGGATGTCCACGCGCACGCGTAAGCTAGAGTAGTTCATTGCGCTTCTGCTCGGCCTGCCTCGCCCGCCCCCCCAGGGAAGTGCGAGTCGTGGCTCCTCCTGATCGTCCCCATTGCTCTGCATGATTGAGCTAGAGCTACGGTTGTGTCTTACTTCCTTGTTTGTTTTGCCATCTTCTATGATCTCCTCTTCCCCCCTTCCTGATGATGTCATGTGGCTTGATGATTGGCAGTATCGGTTCGCGCCCCCTTCCACCGCGTCCGCATCTCTTGCTTGTTGCCATGTGACTGTCAGTGATCTTGCGAAACCGGTCCAGGACCCTGCCAAGACCTGGATCATCGACTTCAAAGCCACGCATCACATGATGGCTTCTTGCGAGGCCTTTAGTATGCTTGGTCCTATTGGTGAGGGATCCGGGTTCCGGAAGGGCTCCAAACAGGGTGTTACCTGTCCGCGGTGTTGGCGTCATTCGTTTCTGTGGTCCTGCTGGTGATATCTTCTTGAATCCTGTCCTCTTCGACCCAGGTCTTGAGCTCAGCCTTGTGTCCGTTACTGCCCTTGACCGCATGAGCATGGACGTTGTGCACTCGCGTGATGTTGGCATTGTATCGTTGCGTTTGTTCCACCTTGTCGTTCTGCACGCCAATGCCCATGGAAACCTGTTCCACGTACCTCGTCTGTCCTCCTTTCCTTTCATCCCCTCTTTGTCGGCCGCCACAGGCCATGTGTTGGTCACTAGCACGCTCTCTCCACAGCACACCGGCCTCTTGCACCGCCGCCTTTGCAACATCCACTCTTCTACCATAGATACCATGCTTCGTACCCAGCCGGCCAAGGGCCTTGACCCGAGACTTTCCCTCTCCTGTGCCCCACAGAGTGCATTGATTGCGCTTAGGGTAAGATGCACCACTCCACATACCCTCTGTCCTTCTCCCGTGCATCCGGCCCTCTAGACCTGGTCCATTCCTATGTCATGGCATCCTCAGCATTCTGTGGGTTGAGGTAGCATGGCAAGTGGCTGAATTCTTGACCAAGGTATTGAAGCGCGACTCGTTCAAGAAGGCTGTCAGTTTGGTCGGTATGCATCCATGAGTTTCTCTCTATGTCCTTGCTTGCGTCTGTGCATGCTCTGGGGGAGTCTAACAGTTGAATGTGTCTCCGCCCGTCGATGTGCACTTCACCTGAGAGTCATGGGGGAGTGTTGGTTTTTTGCGCATCCTTGTTGTACTCTGTTGTGTCCTCCCGGCTTGTGTACATCTGCATGTAGATGAATGCCGACGAGATTCGACGCTGTTGGAGTGTTATTCGGTGGAGCCGACGCACGCTGAAGCCTACTTGCAGTTCGCTAGTGCCTCCTCTCCACGGCGACGTGCTCAGCTCCATCCGCAGGCCTCCTTGACGTTCGGGCCGCCGGCGGTCACTGCCACCGTAGATGCTGTCTGCATGTGTCAGGCGCTGGATCTGAGTGTATCGTTGCGTCTGTAGTGTCATGCTCTTCCCAGGGTCCATGTCTCGTGTTGCGTGGCACTGTTTGGCATCATGGACCATTGTAGGCACTGCCTAGGTTCAGGCAGCCATCACTCTTTGCTCCTATTTGTTTAGCTCTTTCTGACCGCACGACTGCGTTCGCAGCGTTGGTGTTATGGCATGGTCAAGATTTTAGGCAAAACGGACGACGCCCGGGTTTTGGGCTTTCGGCCATCTGGCAGGGCTCACGGAGAAAACCGCGCATGCCAGAAAATAGATCTAGGTCTATTCTCTAATTGGCTGGATAGTTGGAGTAGCAAGCTCTATAGAGCTGGGAGGGGGAGCTAGAACTTGGAGGGGTCTCCCATCGTTGCTCATTCTTCAGTCCTAATCAGTTACTTCCAGTTTTCAGTTGCATTGTGACGCTAACACTAGCGTGCACGTTTGTGAGTAACAAACACAGAGCACTCAGACTTAGACTCTAGAGTAGCAGACTGAGGGGGCAGCAAACTAAGCAACTAGCGTGGAAGCCCGCATGTCGCATCAACACCGCCACTGCCCCAACCTGCGCTCTAGTGTAGTAGATAGCTTGCCATAATTCGAAACGTGATATGCACTGGAGATGCACTACGCACATGGCCATAGCTTAGAAGGACCCTGGAGAGTCACGGAAGTGAGTTTAGCGAGTAACAGGATAACAAGGTGATGGAAACCAGTTGAATGGGCCCCCCATGCCAGAGACTTGATGAGGGGTCGATGTTACCTAGGGTTGTGCTAAAATGAGTCTAGGGCATGCAAGCCCATGCTGTATGAGACATGAGCTCTGGTGTGTTGGTTTTTGCGCATCCTCATTGTGCGCTGTTGAGTCCTCCCGGCTTCTGTACATCGGCGTGCAAATGACTAACGACGAGATTCGACGCTATTGGAGTGTCGTCCGGTGGAGCCGACGCGCGCTGAAGCCTACTCACAGTTTGCTGAAGCCTCCTCTCCACGATGATGTGCTTAGCTCCATCGGCAGGCCTCCTCGATGGTCGGGCCGCCGGCGGTCAGTGCCACTATAGATGCTGTCTACATGCGTCAGGCGCTAGATCTGACTGTATCGTTGCATCTGCAGTGTCATGGTCTTCTTAGGGTTCATGTCTCGTGTTGCGTGGCACTCTTTGGCATCATGGACCATCGTAGGCACTGCCTGCCTGGGTTCAGGCAGCCATAACTCTTTGCTGCTATTTTTCTAGCTGATTCTGACCGCACGACTGGGTTTGTAGTGTTGGTATTATGGTATGGTCCAGTTTTTAAGCAAAACGGACGACGCCCCGGTTTTGAGCTGTAGGCCATCTGAAAGGGCTCATCGAGAAAACCTTGCGTGCCAGAAAATAAGTTTAGGTCTATTCTCTGATTGGCTGGTTAGCTGAGTAACAAGCTCTACAGAGTTGGGGGGGAGCTAGAGCTTGGAGGGGTTTCCCATTGTTGCTCATTCTTCACTCTTAATCATTTACTTCCAGTTTTCAGTTGCTTTCTGATGCTAACACTGGCGCACTCGTTCATGAGTAACAAACCCAGAGCACTCAGACGTAGACTCTAAAGCAGCAAACTGAGGGGGCAGCAGACAAAGCAACTAGCGTGGAAGCCCGCACGTTGGATCAACACCGCCAGTGCCCCAACTTGCGCTCTTATGTATTTGATAACTTACCAGGATTCGAAATGTGATACGCACGGGGTATGCACTATGCACATGGCCATAGCTTAGAAGGACCTTGGAGAGTCACAGAAGTGAGTCTAGCGAGTAACAGGATAACAAGGTGATGGAAACCAGTTGATTGGGCCCCCCATGCCAGAGACTTGATGCGGGGTCGATGTCACCTAGGGTCATGCTAAAATGAGTTTAGGGCATGCAAGCCCATGCTGAATGAGACGAGCTCTGGTGGTGAGCGGGAGAAATGCAGCGCCGAGACTTGGCTAAGTCTGGAACAACTGAGTTTAGAATCAAGGAGAGAGTACAATGAGCCCTGGCCCTGCTGAGGGCTAATGTACTTGGAACTGGCGGCTAGCCCACCAGGCCCCATCATCTCCGTCGCACCAAAAGGGGAACATGAATTCCATGGATTATGCAAACAACAATGGAGGTCTCCCGAGGCACCGGAACAGTCAACAAGGTGCCTAGGTCTTGACCTACAAGAAAATATGCGATGACGTGATTTTGGAGCAATGTAGCTGTTTTGAGGCCGGCAACTGGGCAGGGCTTCTGGAGGAGACACTCGAGCAGGTTCGCCCAGCCGCACGTGCCCGAGTTGTCTTCCCCCCCTTCACCTGCCAGGCCACGACGGCACAGGGGGTGGAGAGACGGCAAAGGCGCGACGGGGGGCGGCGAGCCTTGTCCATGCAGGCGCCTTCGCCCGAGCGGTGCGGGAGTTTGAGGACCGGCCCTCCGCAGCGGGCACAGCTGAGACAGTCATGACCCTCCGTGAGTGCCACCGGGTAGGCCTCCTCCCTCTACCCGAGTGGGTTCTGGACTTCGACCCAGCGGATGAGTGAGGAGCGGACAGGATCAATGACACCATGGTGGAGGAGGTCCTCAGGGAGGCGCCACGCGGTTCTAGCGCCGGGCAACTGGGCCCCACTACTGACCTGCTTTGCAACCTCGCCTTGGACTCGCCTGCGGCCTTGGAGGGCCTTGGAGGGGTCCTCCGTTGCATGCTTGAGGGCGGCCTACCGGCAGAGGCAGCCTCCTGCATCAGCCGCAGCAGACTCATCCCAATGCTGAAGGGGTCCTCAGAGGAGGAAGGGGTCCGCCCGATCGCGGTGGGAGAGATAAGCTGGCTGGCGGCTGGCGGGGAAGCTGGCGG
Source organism: Penium margaritaceum (assembly GCA_023375785.1). Classification (NCBI taxonomy): domain Eukaryota; kingdom Viridiplantae; phylum Streptophyta; class Zygnematophyceae; order Desmidiales; family Peniaceae; genus Penium; species Penium margaritaceum. The sequence goes on from SZWC01003536.1 coordinate 52,123, forward strand.
GGAAGCTGCTCCTACTTTGAGAGAGGGATAAGCTCAACTCCGTGCTCCGGCCACATCAGTACAGCGTGGGCGTGTCCGACGGTGCAGCACTCCTGGTACGAGGGATCAGGGCCATCCTCACCGCCAACCCCTCCTTCTGGCTACTCCGACTCGACATCTGCAATGCCTTTAACGAGGTGGAGCGAGCGTCGGTGTTCACGGTAGTGCTTGAATCAAGCATAGGATCTTGGATCCCGTACCTCCGGCAGTTCTCCCTCTGGCCTGCCCAGCTCCCCCTCTTTGATGTCGACACACCTGCCGTTTTGGAGAGCGCCCGCGGCGTCCGCCAGGGTGATCCACTTGGCCGTGCACTTTTCGACCTCGCCCTGACCCCCGCTCTACAGGCGACATCCCAGACCCTTTTGGCGGAGAGTGGTGATCGACTAGGCCACATCGGCGCCTACCAGGACGACATGACCGTCTGCGGCCCCCCCCACCTCTTGGGGGTTTGCATGTCAGCCTTTGTGGAGGCTGCGGCTCTCCGCAGCCTTTGCGTCCACCCTGGGAAGTGCCTACTGTGGCAGCGCTCGACGAAGGTCATCCCCTCCATGCTTGCCGAGCTGCCCTGGAGGACCGGAGGAGTGGAGGTCTTGGGTTGCCCGGTTGGCAACGAGGACTTTCAGGAGGAGTAGGCAGAGGTGTGGTTGCGGCACCAGACTCGCGATCTCCGATAGCTTGGCCGCACGGAGGACGTACAGGCGGTGATGACCCTCCTCCAGCTTTGCATCATCCCACGGGTGGACTTCTGCGTGCGGGCCCTGAACCCCGAGCGGTGGTGGCTAGTGGTGCTGGAGCAGTTCGATGACACCGTGTAAGCGATGATCATTTCGCTACTACAAGTGATGGCGGCTGCCGACCGTGCGATAGAGGAGTGGGACCTGTAACAGCTCGCCGAGTGGCAGTGTGAGAGTGGGTGCTCTCTGGAGATTTAACCTTGGTGTGTGGAGAGCACAGTCGCAGCGGAAAGATAGACTTGGATAAGTCTGGAAGCCAGAGCTGGAAAATACTGGTTATATAGAATGAATTGAGTAAAGGGTATCTGTACTGTCCGGCCGGCTAGCCCAGGCCTTAGCCTACTACTTTCCTAGCTTGCTACGACAAGCTACTTGCACCTGAACTCGGTGCTCTGCTTGCACTGAACCTGGTGCTCTACTTGCACCTAGGGCAAGAAGTCCCGGGCTGTCGATCGTCAAGATCGACGGTCAATGTTCTCTCCTGGCAAGCCGCCGCGTTGGTCTTGTATGGCTCTCGGCGGTGGGTGCGGTCGCCCTGTTGTACACGCCACCAGAGAACTGCAACCGTCGCACGGTTGTAGTTACCGGTCTTACTGCCGCTATTGACCGCGTCCGTTGCCGGGGCCGTCCGTCGAAACAACCCTTTGGCGGGTAACGTAATCGATACGCTACTCGCCCAGAGGGTGAAAGCCACACTTACGTGGCATGTTCAAAATGCCACACGAAGGGCGAGCAAAACGCCCCCTTGGCGACGGCGTGCTCCTCACGTTGTCGCTCGCTCGCTCGCTCGTCCTCGCTCCTGTCAGCCGCGAGCCGTCGGGGTCGAGCCGGACCTCCCGACAAACATCTGCCCGGAATATCTGGAAAACGGAAAATACCCGCAATGCCCCCAAAACCCAGGTGAGACCCCGAGTATGCCAGAAAAAAGGGGCACCTCATTACATTCACCCCCACTGTCGGACGCACGATGTCCCGGCGCGCCTGAGGTACTCCTGGAGAAGAGTGTTGGTACCCCGAACATGGAAGTTGGCCTCTGGCTCCCAAGAGTTGTGCTCCGCCGGGTACCCCTTCCACTGCACCAGAAATTCACGTCGACGTCCCCTCTGGCGGTGCGCGAGAATCTTCTCCACCTCAAACTCCTCACTTCCTTCAACTTGGAAAGTAGGAGGTGGAGCTGTCCTGCGATCCTGGAAGAAGGTCTTGTGGTCGCGATAGGAAAAAAGCAGGGAGATGTGGAATACTGGATGGATTGTTTTTGTGAGCTGGCAGCTCTAGCTTGTATCATATGGCCGACTGCTTCTCTAGAAAGTGGAATGGACCCACCCATCACGGTTTCAGCTTGGGACTCCCAACTCCCATCAGCTATAGGTTAGCAGAGTTCAGCATCACATGATTGCCCATTTGGAACTCCTCCGAAGAGCGATGCTTATCCGCCTGCTGCTTCTCCTGCTTTTGTGCCTTCAACAGCCGTTGCCGCACCACGTCCCAAGTGGTGGAAAACCCTTCAGCAATCTATTCAACAGCTGGAAGAGATGTTGCCGTAGCAAGGGCGGCTGGGCTCAGTGGCTGGTGGCCATAGACCACCTCAAACAGTGACTTTCTTGTTGATGCTGACACCGCTGAGTTGTAGGCAAACTCTGGCACTCCGAGCTTCTCCTCCCAACCCTCTCCATCTGGTGGAACCATGCTCCGCATCAGCTGCTCCAATGTCTGGTTCGTGCGCTTTGTGTGCCCATCACTCTGTGGGTAGTATGCCATGGTCAGCTACACTCGCGTGCCCAGCTTCTCCATGAGATCTTTCCAGAATCGTGAAGTGAAGCGTGGATCACGATCTGAGACCACTGACTGCGGCACTCCGTGCAGCTTGATGAAATGACTGAGGAGGAGTTGAGCTTTCCCAACAGCTGTGATACTCTCAGGAGATGCGATGAAATGTGCCATCTTGGAAAACCGGTCCACCACCACCAACACCGTATTGTTGTCTTGCTGCGTCAGAGGTAACTCGCCAATGAATTCAAGCGAGATGTCTGTCCATGGCCTCTCTGGTACACGCAATGGTTGCAGCTCCCCTGGTGTCTTGGTCCTCCGTACCTTGATGCGTTGGCACACATCGCAGCTGCTCACAGACTTCTTGCAATCAGTCACCATTGACGACCACTAGTATTGGCGTGCCAAGGCTTTGAGCGTCTTCTGGAAGTCAAAGTGATCCGAGTAGTGGGTGTCATGCGCCTCCTCTAGCAACAATAGCTTCAATGGCGCATAGTCCGGCACGACAATTCTCCGCTCCTGCCCCCTTCGCCAATACACTCCATTCCACGTTGTGTCTTTCAGCGCACCACCCGTGAACTCATTGTCCATGCCATAGCCGTGCCTGAACAGGCTATGCATGAATTGAGATCCCATCAGTACTGAGATGGCATTGAGGCTCAAATCCGGCCTTCGCGATGGAGGATCTTCCGGGCTCACCTTCCCAGGCTTGTACTGGATCTCGTAGTCAAAACGCCCTTCCAAAAACTCCATCCAGTGAGTCTGTCGGTGACTTAGACTCGGCTGCGTCTTCAGGTACTTCAGGGCATAGTGATCCTTGAAGACCACGCAGCGTCGTGATTCGAGGTAGCACCTCCAATGCTTGAACGCATGGATCACCGCCAGCATCTCCTTCTCATGGATTGCGTAGTTCAGCTCCACCCCTCGCAACTTGCGAGACGCATACACAATCGGTTGCGGCCCCTTTCCATGATCGTGCATCAGCACCGCCCCAATGGCATAGTCGCTTGCGCCTGTCGCCATGACGTACTCCTTGGATGAATCCAGATGCACCAGAACCGGAGCGTTACACATTGCAGCCTTGAGCTCCTTGATGCTCTTCTGCTCCTAATTGCCCCATTCGCACTGGTGATCCTTCCTCAGCAGCTGAGTCAGCGGCACACCCTTCTCTGCGTACCCCCGGATGATTTTCAGGCAGTAGTTGACAAACCCTAGGAAGACCTGGATGTCACGCACACACTTTGGTGTCGGCCACTGCTTCACTGCTTCCACCTTCTTTGGGTCCATGCGGAGGCCCTTGCCGCTCACGATGTGCCGAAGGAACTCCACCTCTCGCTTCTCAAACTCACACTTGGAGAGCTTTGCAAACAACTTCTCTTTCCGAAGAATGTCCAACACGTGCCAAAGATGTTGCTCATGCTCTTCGCGAGTTTGGGAGTAGACGAGGATGTCGTCGGGAACACCACCACGAACTGGTCCAAGTGAGCATGGAAGATCCTGTTCATGAGGCTCATGAACGTTGCAGGAGCGTTGGTCAACCCAAACGGCATCACGAGGTACTCAAAATGGTCGTACCGCATTGAAAACACCGTCTTCTTCACATCCTGCTCCGCAATCCGGATCTGATGGTACCCCGAGCGCAAGTCAATCTTGCTAAAGTATTGCGCTCCCCTCAGCTGGTCAAACAACTCCTCGACCCTTGGCAGCGGGTACCCGTTCTTGATCGTTACGTTGTTCAGTGCGCGATAGTCCTTGCCCATCCGCAGCTCCCCTGTCTTTTTCTTCACAAAGAGGACCGGTGCAACGGAGGGTGACACCGGCGGTCTGATGAACCCTTGCTCTGTCAGCTCCTCCAAGTGCTTCTTCAGCTCACCCAGCCCATTATTGCTCATGCGATAAGCACCCCACACTGTTGGAGTTGCTCCTGAAACTAGGTAAATCTTATGGTCGATGTCTCGCTTTGGTGGTTAATCCTTTGGCAGCTCAGCGGGAAACACGTAATCATAACTGTCTAACATGCCCTTGATGCCTTCCGATAGCTCTACTGCAGGTGCCTTTTGCTGTTTGTCCTTTTGTTGCTTTGCCTCTGCTGCCAGCACTTCCACCTCTTCAGCTGTTGGCTGTTGCCGCACCCACACAAAATACACTTGGTTCCCCTTGCGTTGACAATGCTTCAGCTGCACGTAACTCAACTACGTCACTTTGCCTGCCTTGGAGTCTTGCTCTGCCCACAACGACAAAACAATTTGCTCCCCACATTTCTTCACTGTCACCTGGCTGCGCACCCAATCCACAGCAGGATTCCACCGGTGCAGCCAGTCACACCCCAAAACAGCGTCGTAGGTGTCCATCGGGCACATGCAAAAGTTCACATCGCACGACAGCTTGCCCAGACGGATCCTCAGAGGCTTGAGAGACAGTCCGCACTCCAACTCCCCTTGCACCAATTTGGCTGTAGTTGGCTTCCCGGGTAGCCGTGCAACCCCCAACCTCCTTGCAAGCTCGTTGCTGAAGAATGATTGCAACATGCTGCAATCCAGTAATGCTTTGATCTGCCGGCAAGTCTGGCGCCCCTCGCCGTCTGCAGAAACAGCCGATAAAGTTTCGGCTTTCAGGAGGATTCCCAGAACGCTCCCGCTTCCTTCGCTCCACAGCAATACACTCCGCAGCTCCCTAGTTGTTTAAGGACTTTCGGGGCTGGTGTTTGCTGATGCAGATGAAGCTTTCCCAGTAGTTGGCCGCCCGCTACTCATTGTTGGTTGCCGTTTCCTTGTTGCTTCTTCTTGCTGTCCTTCTTGTGGTGCCAAGGCTTCCCGCAGATCCAACAGTTCCCACCACACGGCTTGCTTTGCTGCTGGCCTCCTTACACTGCGTCAATTTCCATGGGGTCAGTTGTTCGTACTGTGTTTGATGCTGGAAATTTTCCTGTTTTCACGGAAACCCCCTTGATGGTAGCGTAGCGCGTCAACGCGCTCAGCAGTGGCCACCATCGTCTGGAACTCCGTGATTCCACTGTGTGCTAGTGTGTGCTGAATTTTCGCCTTCAAGCCATTGTGGTATTTGTTTGCCATCTGCGGCTCACTCATATCATCGATCTCCAAGCACAACGCCAAGAAGTGGCGTGTGTACTCTTGCACCGAGCCGATCTTCTTCAGTTGCTTCAGCTTGTTGCGTGCGACCATGGAGGTGTTCATGAGATCAAACCGATCTTTGATGGCTTGCTTAAACTGCTCCCATGTCCTCGACATGCACGCTTCAGCTTGCCCCACGCCTGGCTGCCACAACACGACAAGTTACACAGCTGCATTCCCACCTCCACCTCAAGTGGCCAGCATATTCAGCTGCATCCACCACTCCAATGCTGCTCCGCGTAGCAGTGTCACCTTGAATGACACACGCACAGCATCGTCCTCTAGAGGATGACCCATAGCCCCAAAGTAGCTGTTCATGGCGAACAATTAGGTCTGTACGCTCGCACCCTTGACTGAGGGATTGAACGCTTCCAAAGCCTTTGGCTTTAGTCTCGGCGGACTCCTTGACCGGGCCGCCCGAACCTGTCCAGCGTCAGTCCCGTCCCGCAGGTCAGCCATCCGCCGATTGAGCCGCTCATTCTACAACTTGAGGGCTCCCAGCTGCTCTACGATCTACTGCAGGGCCTGCTCCATGGCTCAAGATGAATTTTAACCACTAGAGATCCTTCGAAAAAAATTGGCAGTGTTTCAAAAAACATTTCAGCAGCAATTCGGCACTCCGGGATGAGAATTTGGCGTCTTTGAAGTGCGTAGGAGTCACCTGCCATCTGTTGTGCGCGCACGGTAGGCCGTGTGGACACTCTAGAAATTCATAATTTTTTTCCAGAGGCTGGCTCATGCGTTGGCTTCGAAGTTTGGTCCAGCAATCTCCCTCACAATCAGCCTCAACGTTGTCCGGCGTAGTCCGTGCCTTCGCTCCTTGAAGTTTCGCGAGCTCCGGCAGCGCTTCCGCCCAACGCGTGGCTCAAGTTCTAATACCAGATGTGAGAGTGGGTGCTCTCTGGAGATTTTGCCTTGGTGTGTGGAGAGCACAGTCGCAGCGGAAAGATAGACCTGGAGAAGTCTGGAAGTCAGAGCTAGAAGATAGAGGTTAGTCAGAATGAATTGAGTACACGGTCTTTATACTGTCTGGCTGGCTAGCCCAGGCCTCAGCCTATTGCTTTCCTAGCTTGCTAGAACAAGCTATTTGCACCTGAACTTGGTGTTCTGCTTGCACTTGAACCTGGTGCTCTACTTGCACCTAGTGCAAGAAGTCCCCAGCCGTCGATTGTCGAGATCAACGGTCAATCTTCTCTCTCGGGGAGCCGCCGCGTTGGTCTCGTATGGTTCTCAGAGGTGGGTGCGGTCGCCATGTTGTACATGCCACTAGAGAACTGCGACCTGCACACGGTCGCAGTCAGTGGTTTTACTGCTCCTGTTCACCGCATCCGTTGCCGGGGCCATCCGTCGAAACAACCCTTTGCCAAGTAGCGTAACCGATACGCTACTCGCCGAGAAAGTGAAAGCCACCCTCGCGTGGCGTGTTCGAAACGCCAAACAAAGGGCAAGCAAAATGCCCCCTTGGTGACGGCGTGCTCCTCACGTTGTGGCTCGCTTGCTCGCTCCTCCTCCCTCCTGTCAGCCGCGAGCCGTCGGGGTTGAGCCGGACCTCCCAACGAATATCCGCCCGGAACATCTGAAAAACGGAGAATACCTGTAATGCCCCAAAAACCCAGGTGAGACCCCGAGTATGCCAGAAAAAAGGGGCACCTTGTTACAAGCAAGTATAGCTACCCTTCCAATTTGGCGGAGCTGGCGGCCTCAGCGCTCATGACCGGGCGTCGGTGGCCTTTGCATGCGCCACAGGCTCCCTCTTCCACGCTCTAGTCTCTGACTTCGGCTCTTTCCTGCCCTCTGCTTGGACCCTCGAGTTCCTCACCCCCTTGTGGCGGCGGGTGGAGGAGGAGCTCCCGGTGCAGGTATTCCGCACCTTTCCCTCTCTTGACGGCCTGCAACAGGGGCTAGCGCCACGCCTCTACCAGCAACTGAGTGAGGTGTGGTGTGCGAGCCGACGGGAGCGGTGGGTGGAGGAGGTAGGGAATGTAGAGCTGCGGCACTGCGCCTGTCCGGTGCGTAGCAGACCAAGCACGGGGTGATGCCGTCAAGCACATAGAAGATACTAGACCACAACAACGCGAGGCAGCGCACTATGGCTCCAGGCCACGCCTTCGAGGGAGGACAACCGGACCTTCCTCCCAGCGGCAGACTTCCGACTCCATGTGCAGCTTTGGCTAGGCCTCCCCCTCGCACACCTGGAGCAGGTACTGGTTCACCCCCTCGAACCTGCTGCCGTGACCCACCGTGATAAGGAGGGTGGTGCGATCTGGCGTGTTCATAACGCCATCCGCGACGAGCTCGCTGACGTCTCCTGGTCCACATGGAGCCGACGGATGTGCTGCCTCTGCCGGGGGGGGGGGGGGGGGGCGGGGGTACCTCCGCCCAGACCTCACGTTGGTAGACCACGACCTCGGCATCACGTGGGTGTTGGTCGTTGAAGAAATGAAAAATGTTGAAAAATTGCCCCTCCGCATGCCCAAGTGCGGTGCCGGGAGGTGCCGACGAGCCGCCAGAAAGTGGAAACTCCGCTCCGGCAGATCTGGCTGTTGGAGTGATGCTCCTCACCATGGCAGGAGTGACTCCAAAAAGGAACACCAAAAAGACAAGCCTTAGTGGCTTGGTGGTTAATGGTGTCCACCTCTAGAGGCAGGGGCCCGGGTTCAAGTCCCACAAGATGAAATTCTGCCCTGCCTCAAGGGAGATGGAAAATAGATGCTAGGAAGCTAGCTCAACCTCTAGAGTTCCTCTTTAAGTTTCTGGAAGGCTAGGTGAGGTTCCAGGAAGGTGGCACACCTTCTAGAAGGGATGACTTGTCCTACACGGCATCTAGTGGTGTCTTGGTCTTCTGGACACCTTCCCTCCTACTAGAAGCAAGCTGAGGAATCTAGGAAGGGGCAGAACCTTCTAGAGAAGGGAAGGGATGCCTTCCTAGGTGGGAAAAAGGACAACCTACCAATAGACACTCTAGAAGCCATAGAATCTGCTAGGAAGCTTCAAATCTGGCATGCTTTGGTGTTCTCGAAAGCTTAGATCAGTGGCTATAAAACGCATCTACTTGTGAGCCTTGATCAAGTGTACATTTCCAGTCAATTGAGGCCAAAAACGTTTGCCTCAATCTCTGACCAGTTTTTTGCCCTCCTTGGAACCAGTTGCCTCCACAGTTTCAGTCTCTCCAAAAACAATTGGTGGTGTGAACCAGCCACTGCTAGGGACCCTCTAGGGTGCACACTCACCCTCAGGCCAACAAAGGGTTATGGGCCCACGCCTCTAAGGTGTTCAAAGCCAGCTTGATTTCACGCTTCCAACAGCAAGACATGGCAACCAGCGAGCAAGAGAGCAGCCGCGCTGTCCTTAAGTTTATGGGACAGGCTTTGCCTTGTGGAGGTGGCAGTTTGAGGTCTTCCTCAACGACAAGGGACTGCTTGAGCTTGTAAAAGGTGATGAGACTGCTCCGCCGGAGACTGCAACGGCTGAGGTTAAGGAGGCATACAAGAAGCGCAACAAAAAGGCGTTGGCGCTGCTTGTGTCCGCGTTATGCCCACTAGAACTTGGGCACATCCAAGGATGCACCATGGCCGCAGACGCATGGTCAAAACTCTGCTCCATCTACCTGTCAAGCAACCTTGCCAATCAGCCCTTCATCTTCAAACGGCTCGTCACCCTCCGAGCCAACGAAGGCGACAACATCATGGAGATCATGCAGCAGATTGAGTCGCTCGTAGCGGAGTGCGTGGCCACGGGTTGGGAGGTGGACTCTCTGTTGCAAGCTATGATCCTCCTTCTGGCCTTGCCAGACAGCTTGAGTCCCATGATCACAGTCCTTGGTGGCTGGCCTTCCGACGAGCTGAAGTACCCGAAGGTTGCTGAGTACGTGCGCAATGAGTGGATGCAACGTGGCGGTCGAGAAAGTGCAGGGGCATCAAGTTCAGCTTACACGGTTCATCCTCAAAGTGGAGGCCGAGGCGACAAGTAGAAGGGTGCCAAACAGGGCACAAAGAAGGGTGACAAGGAGGGGGAGTGCTTCAATTGTGGCAAGGAGGGCCACTACGCGTACAACTATCCCAAGAAGAAAACAGATCGGTCGCAGCGGGGAGGGAAGAAAGATGAGCACGCCCTTATGGCGTACAACTCCACCAACTTGAAGGATCCGGGAGTTGCCATCATCGACTCCGGATCAGGCCGCCACACGCAATGCAACAGCGCGGCATTTGTCACCTACGGTGCCTCGGAGAGATGCATGACGGTGGCCAATGGAAAAACAGAGGTGGTCGCCGGTGAGGGTAACGTCCGCATTGAGTAAATTGTGGATGGCAAACCTGTCATGAGCACAATCTACGATGTGCTGTATATGTCCAACTTTGGGGCAAACCTGCTCTCCGTCAGCCGCCTTATCGACAAGGGACTTGAGGTGCTCTTCACAAAGAAGGAGGCCGTCATCCGCAAAGAGGGCAAAGGTGAGATGATTGCGCGTGCCAAGAGGGAGGACCACTTATACCTGATACGTACGAAGATCCTCAGCAGCCGGGTGGGGTCCAACGCAGCCAATCTTGCAACGAAGGATGGAGGAGACATGGACCTATGGCACCGCCGACTCTGCCACATTTCTCCATCGACAGTGAAGGAGATGGCTAAGAGGGAAGTGGTGCGGGGTCTCCAAATCAGCAGCCTTGATGGAACCAAGGAGACCATGCATCATTGGCAAATCAACTCGGCAGCCGTTTGTCGCCAATGGGACGCGTGCATCGGCAAAACTGGCCGTGGTACACACAAATGTGTGTGGACCACTTGAGAGCTCCATCGGCGGAGCTCGCTACTTCCTCACCTTCATCGATGACCACAGCCAGAAACTCTACCTCTACCCAATGAAGCGGAAGAGTGAGGTCCTTGCGTGCATGCAAGAGTTTGTGGCTGATGTGGAGCGGCAAACAGAGTTGAAGGTCAAGGCGTTCCGGAGTGACAACGGCGGTGAATATGCGGGGTGCCTTGGGTGGATGAAGAGCAAGGGGATTGAGTGGCAGAAAACAACTCCACACTCCCCACAACAGAATGGCGTCGCAGAGAGAGCGAATCGCACAATCCTTAACATGGTGCGATCCATGTTGAGCGACGCCGGCCTTACACAACGGTATTGGGCGGAGGCGGCAAGGACAGCAGCGTNCGGCAAACAGAGTTGAAGGTGAAGGCGTTCCGGAGTGACAACGGCGGTGAATATGCGGGGTGCCTTGGGTGGATGAAGAGCAAGGGGATTGAGTGGCAGAAAACAACTCCACACTCTCCACAACAGAATGGCGTCGCAGAGAGAGCGAATCACACAATCCTTGACATGGTGCGATCCATGTTGAGCGACGCCGGCCTTACACAACGGTATTGGGCGGAGGTGGTAAGGACAGCAGCGTACATCATGAATCTCATGCCAACCAAGCCGCTGAAGGACAAGGAGAGCAAGGCGTGGAAGACGCCACAAGAGGTGTGGAGCGGGAGGAAGCCGGCGGTGGGTCACCTCCGCACATTTGGTTGTGTTGCACATGCAATGGTGCAGGCACGTGAGGGACGGAGCAAGCTGGACCCGGATACCCGCCGGTGTATTTTCCTTGGATATGAGAGCGGAAGCAAGGCGTACTGGCTCTTTGACCCAAGGAGGTAGGAGATTGTGCGGAGTCGCGACGTCACGTTCGACGAGAAAAGCCGTTGGATAGACAAGGAGGCAGGTCTCTCCAAAAGGGGGGAGTGGATGCCACTCCTTGAGGGGGAGACGTCGGAGGACATGAATGAGGGTGACATCCTCGCAGCAACACCAGCCGGAGAGGATCGCCCGAGCTATGGGCGACCGGCAGAATTTGTTCGGACCAGTTCGGATGAAGAATCTGAAGCACCAAAGATGGATGTAGAGGCGAGGAGTCGACCGATGTCTCCAAGGTCTCCAAGAGAGGGGGAGCAGGCGCTTGGAGAGGATGGCACCGAAAGGGGAAAGCAACAACAACAACCGCCTCAACAGCCCCGCACGAGCAGCCGTGTACGAAGAAGGACAAAAAGATACGATGCTGACAAGGACATCAAGACATGGTTCGCACAAGTATTCTTCACGCAAGAGGAGCGTGAAGGTGGCACTGCACAAGAAGGATGGGGCTGAGTGGGAGGGAGCAATAAAATGAAAACTCGCCTTGCATGAGGAGAAAGGCTCCTGAGTTGCAGATTAAGCATGGACAACTGCCATGGGTGATGCGCAAGGGGGAGATTGTTGGAGTGATGCTCCTCACCATGGCAGGAGTGACTCCAAAAAGGAACACCAAAAAGACAAGCCGTAGTGGCTTAGTGGTTAATGGTGTCCACCTGTAGAGGCAGGGGCCCGGGTTCAAGTCCCACAAGATGAAATTCTTCCCTGCCTCAAGGGAGATGGAAAATAGATGCTAGGAAGCTAGCTCAACCTCTAGAGTTCCTCTTTTAAGTTTCTAGAAGGCCAGGTGAGGGTCCAGGAAGGTGGCACACCTTCTAGAAGGGGTGACTTGTCCTACAAGGCATCTAGANAGGAAGCTAGCTCAACCTCTAGAGTTCCTCTTTAAGTTTCTGGAAGGCTAGGTGAGGTTCCAGGAAGGTGGCACACCTTCTAGAAGGGATGACTTGTCCTACAAGGCATCTAGAGGTGTCTTGGTCTTCTAGACACCTTCCCTCCTACTAGAAGCAAGCTGAGGAATCTAGGAAGGGGCAAAACCTTCTAGAGAAGGGAAGGGATGCCTTCCTAGCTGGGAAAAAGGACAACTTACCAATAGACACTCTAGAAGCCATAGAATCTGCTAGGAAGCTTCCAATCTGGCATGCTTTGGTGTTCTCGAAAGCTTAGATCAGTGGCTATAAAATGCATCTGCTTGTGAGCCTTGATCAAGTGTACATTCGCAGTCAATTGAGGCCAAAAAGTTTTGCCTCACTCTTTGACCAGTTTTTTGCCATCCTTGGAACCAGTTGCCTCCACAGTTTCAGTCTCTCCAAAATCAATTGGTGGTGTGAACCAGCCACTGCTAGGGACCCTCTAGGGTGCACACTCACCCTCAGGCCAACACTGGCGACTCGACAATTGCTTCAATCCTAGAATAGATAATGCCCCTTCAAGTTCACAAGTTGCTGAATCCGATGGAAGTTGTTTCGCTGGAATCAGACAAGTATCAAGGGAGATATGGCCTTCCAAAGTTGGGGTATGCTGCTTTGGGAGCCGGCTGCGACTCGAAATCCGGTCCATAATCGACCGAATTGAGTACCAAAAATACCACCTGGAGAAATTGCTCCGATAGGCCTGCCGAGGCGTCCGGTGGATGATCCGCCTGATCAGGTGGATCATCCACCGGATCCAGTAGTGCAGGTTGTTACTGAGGGACTTTGCCAAAAACCTGGCTCGACGTCCGAAACTTTGTAGTATGTTTTGTTACTCGGGGTCAAAATTCTGACTGCAGGTCCATGGAGAGGTTTCGAGCCTCGTAAAACCCCATCACCAAACACGACCCAAAAGAGGGTAGGGTGCGTGGAAACAGTGCAGGGGACCTCCACACCATGTGCAATGGGATATGCGCCTTGGGAAAGGCACTTCGCATGTGAACGAAGGCGCCACGGCAAGTGGCGGCGTCAGGCTTCTGTGGTGGGTGTAAGGGTGCACACCGGGTAAGATTCCCGGATCCCAGATTGGATTCGGATTCACGAATCTGAATCCAGGTCTGGCTTTGATTCACGAATCCGAATCTGGATTTGCGAATCCGTAAGATTCACGAATCGTTTCCGAATCCTATGGGTGATGGCAGGTAAAAATCATCTAATATGCCACATAAATCCCTGTTTCCATGTTGAAACAATAGGGAAAAGGATCTTCGAATCCCGAATCGAATCTTCATGAAGGATTTGGATCCCCGAATCCGAATCTTTATCCGGGCTCACGAATCTTATTCACGAATCCTAGGATTTGGTGTGCAGCCTTAGGTGGGTGAGACCTGCGCTTTGGCAAGCATAACTTGGGCTATGCTTGACCAAATTGCGCACGGTTTGATGCGTTGGAGAGGTCATGACTAGCCTTATAAATGTTGTGATCATGATCATGTTAAAAAACTAACGCAGTACAACGTTATTCCCTTCGCAAACTGACTGTATCTAAAATCCTGCTCACTTAGCATGAGGCAACTAGAAAGCTCACGCTCAGTCTCAGATTCGCCCAAAAAAATAGTAGACGTGAACCAATAGAGTCTATCAGACCAATGTCGGGACTGCATCCACGCGGATGCCATCCTGACAAAGGGTTATGGGCCCACTAGTTTGAACTCCTCCAACGTTCAGGTCTTCCGCAGCGCACGAGATCGTCATTTTGGACGTCGCCGTGAAGTTCAGAGAACTCGTCGGAGCAGCAGTTGCGCACATGGCGCAGAAGGAGACACAGCCCATTCAGATGTATGCGGGCGGCCCGGGCTTTGGGCCATGGACGTGGCAGTTCAAGCTACATCTCTCGCATAAGGGGCTGTTGGACATCATGTTGGGAAAGGAAGTGCTCACAAAGGCGACTGCTACGGACGCCGAGAAGCAGGCCTTCGAAAAGAAGAACACGGAGGTGCTCATGCTCTTGGTGTCCGAGACAGCCGAGTCGTAGTGGGGCTACTTCCAGGGCTGCAAGCTAGCAGCTGAAGCTTGGCAAAAGCTCTGCGCTCTCCACCAATCCAAGTCGCTCGCGAACAAAATCTTCGCGATGAAGCGACTCCTCACGGTGAGAATCAAGGAGGGAGATGATGTCATCTCCGCCATGGAGCAGATCGAGTCGCTCGCCTCGTAATGCAATGATGTGGGGTGGAAGATCAAAATGTAGCTATAGACGATGGCCCTCCTCATGGCCCTACCTGACACTTGGGGTCCTCTCATCACCATTCTCGGAAGATGGTCGGAGGACAAGCTCACCTATGGCGCGGTCGCAGAGTACATCAGCAACGAGGCACAGCGCTGGAGCTGCGGGGAGTCCTCGTCTTCCTCATCGGCCCTCGTCACCAAAATGCGTGGTGGCGGAAGTGGGGGTTGAGGAAGCGGCGGAAAGGGCGGTGGCAAGAAGGGCACTAAGAAAGGTGCGTGCCGCAAGTGCGGCAAAGAGGGCCATTGGGCCCGTGAGTGCCCGGAGGAGGCGAAGACCGGTGGCAAAAATAGCAAGGGCAGGTCGCTCCTCAACGGCAACAAGAACTACTTCCTCAAGAAGGCGAACAAGCGGTGCCCGGATTCCGGGGCCGAGGAGCATACCCAAGTTGAGAAGGTGGGATTCGTCACCTACGAGAAGTCCTCCAAGTCAATGGTGGTCGCGAATGACAAAGTCAAGCCGGTGGTCGGCCAAGGCGACGTGGAGGTGGAAGTCGTGGTGGGTGGTAAAAAGGAGCTGTGCACAATCTGTGATGTGTAGCACGTGTCACTCCGCACTTGGCCACGGTCTAGAGTAAACGGCGCCGACAGGCAAACCGCCAACCGCCCTTGGTATTTCAACCAAGGTAGAGATCACCCACGGAGTGGTGTTTCCACACTGTTCAGCTCACAAAGCTTGTCCCTTCCGTGGCCTCTCGGTTCCCCCTTTTAGCTTGTCCCAAGTCTTTTATATCTGCCCTTGGTTGGCCAACTTATGCCTTAGTTTTCAGCACAAGTCTCAAGGGTAAGAAGTGGATGATTAGTCACATGCAAGTGACATGTACTTATAGTCCTACAGCCGGCGCTAGAGTTGTGTGCGCAGTGGCTCCTTGGAGGGCCACTTCCAGGGCAATCCTGGGCCACCTCACTAGTCCGCCACGTCATGCGTCCTGTGACCGCCAAGTGGCAACCTCCACTGGAAGCATCCTAGAAGCTTCCTCTCATCCTATGGGTCACAAAGAAAATTGCCCGTACCAGGGTTCGAAGCCGTGACCTCACGGCTCTAACTCTGGAGC
>SZWC01003536.1:72499-114140 GCA_023375785.1 Penium margaritaceum
TGCCCCTGTGAACTTTGTCATGCCACCATTGAGCTGCTCAAGACTGAGCGTCGTAGGTGGCGTCGTCATCCTGCTACTCTGCTACTCTGCTTCTCTGCTTCGTTGAGGCCGATGTAGGCTGATGTAGGCTGTTGTCTGCTACCGATTTGGAAGGTGCAGATCCGTTGCTTACCCCTCCAGCCGATGGCCCCTAGCTATTGTGGAGGAAGTGCTCCCACAGACACGAGGTCGTACCCACAAGGGCAGAGCTTGTCTCGTTAGGACTCGAGGGTCATACCCACAAGGGCAGAGCGTGTCCTCGTTCCTTGTCCGTGGAGAGCGGTTTGGACCACGAGCCGAACTCGTGTCTGTCCTCTCACACTTGAACGCCCCTTAGGCCTAGGTAGGCCGACGATGGAGCAGATGGAGCTGAGTCTTCAACGCCGCGAGTCTTGGATGCCGATGAACCTGCCACTTATGTGAGCGGAGGGTTTGCAATGGTCACTGATCAGTGTGGGCCCATAACCCTTTGTCACTCCGCACTTGGCCACGGTCTAGAGTAAACGGCGCCGACAGGCAAACCGCCGACCGCCCTTGGTATTNCCTTCCGTGGCCTCTCGGTTCCCCCTTTTAGCTTGTCCCAAGTCTTTTATATCTGCCCTTGGTTGGCCAACTTATGCCTTAGTTTTCAGCACAAGTCTCAAGGGTAAGAAGTGGATGATTAATCACATGCAAGTGACATGTACTTATAGTCCTACAGCCGGCTCTAGAGTTGTGTGCGCAGTGGCTCCTTGGAGGGCCACTTCCAGGGCAATCCTGGGCCACCTCACTAGTCCGCCACGTCATGCGTCCTGTGACCGCCAAGTAGCAACCTCCAGTGGAAGCATCCTAGAAGCTTCCTCTCATCCTATGGGTCACAAAGAAAATTGCCCGTACCAGGGTTCGAAGCCGTGACCTCACGGCTCTAACTCTGGAGCGCTAACCATTGCGCTTCACAGGCTTGTCGCATAGGGCGTCTACCGGCTAGACTATCAGGACTGGACGTAGGGGACTTACTCCAAAGGAGCAGTGCATGCCTACACTTGTCCAAAGTACAGCAGTGGTCAAGGGGCACTACAAAATGACAGCACGTCCCTGGCCTGGCTGACATCCTGAGTGTTAGCCGCTTGATGGACAAGGGATATGAGGTGCTCTTCTACAGGAAAGGCGTAGTGGTGCGCATTGACGGCGATGGCGAGGTCGTGTTGGAGGCAAAGCGCGAGGGCAGTCTCTACATCGTGGAAACTAAGGTGGTCCCCGCGGCATCCGACGCAGCAGACTTGCAAAAGCGCGTCGTCAACGTGGCCAAGGGAGGAAGCACTGATCTGGAGCTCTAGCACCGACGGTTGGGGCATTCGGCGCCCACAACTGTTAAGGAGATGGCAAAGCGCGACATGGTGCGTGGCCTCGTCATCAACGGTGCAGACGCGACAGCAGACGCAGCAGCGCACAAAAAGTGCGAGCCTTGCATTTTGGGCAAGGCGCGACGCAAGCCGTTCAACGAGAACGAGGCTCGCGCAAAGGACCTGCTGGAGGTCATGCACAGCGACATGCGCGGACCGTTCAAAATGCCGTCAAACAACGCCTTGAGATACTTTGTCACCTTCATTGACGACTACAAAAGAAAACTCTACGTTTACGTCACAAAGCAGAAAGGCGAGGTCCTGGACCGGCTGAAGGAGTACGTTGCAGCAGTGGAGAGGCAGACTGGCTGGAAGGTCAGAGCGCTACGCAGCGACAATGGCGAAGAGTTCATGGGCTGCAGCGGGTGGATGAAACAGGAGGACATCAAGTGGAAACCCACTATGCCGTACTCGCCACAGTCCAACAGAGTGGCAGAGCGGGCGAACCAGACGCTGCTCAACATGGTGCAGACCATGCTTGTGGATGCGGGGTTGCAGCGAGGGTTCTGGACGCAGGCTGTGCATACAGCGAGCTACACCATCAATTTCACCCCAACAGCAGTGCTAAAGGGTAAGGGCGGCTAGAAGACGCCGCAGGAGGTTTGGAGTGGGTGCAAGCCAAACGTGGCGCACCTGAAGGTGTTCGGGTACAAGGCGCACGTGATGGTGTAGGCGGCGCAATGAAGCGACAGCAAGCTAGAACTGCGGGTGAAGCCGTGCTTGTTCCTTGGCTACGAGAGTGCGCAGAAGGTATACCGGCTCTGGGACCCGCACACGCAAGAGATCATCCGCAGTCGTGACGTTGAGTTCGACGAGCAGCAAAGCTTCAGCAGTAGCAGCAACGACATGAGTGTCGGGAACACTCGGGAACAAAAACAGGAAGAGTGGTTCCAGCTCCTTCAACGACTACGAGGAGGAGCCGGCGGACGCGGAGGTCGATGATGCGGCGTCGGAGCGCGGCGGTGCAACATGTGCAGCACCCGACACGAAGGACTCCGACGACAATGCAGCTGGGCTGGAGATCCGGCGGAATGATCTGTCGAAGGAGGCACCGCTGGTGCCGAAGCGCGCACTCCCGGCGGAGTTTGCGCCGGGCGTCGGAGAAACATACTCTGGATGCGCCGCCCATCCGGTTGATGGTTCACTGGAGCGGGCGGGATCCTTGGGGAGCCGTCTGGTTGATGATTCACCAGAGCGGGCTGAGTCGGAAGGTCGCAGCAGAGCAACGAGACGCTACCAAGACTGCTGCGCCGCAGCGGGAGGCAGCAAAGATTAGGGAAGCGTTTTGACGCAGGCACCGGTCGATGGATCGGCATGACGCATTTCATGCTGGCTGCATCAACGGAATCAACGACCATGCAAGAGGCGCTTGCGCGGCCCGAGGGGGAGCAGTGGGACGCCGCCATCAAGTCGGAGTTGGCGTCCATTACTGGAAACGACACGTGGTAGGTGGTTGACAGGCCGAAAGACACCAAGGTCATTGGCTCCAAGTGGGTCTTCAAGACCAAGTTCACGAAGGAAGGAGTGGTTGACAAGTACAAGGCGCGGCTCGTGGCGAAGGGGTACGCACAGCGTAAGGGCGAGCACTAAGATGAGACGTTTGCCCCCGTCGCCAAGTTCACAAGCATTTGGGCCACCCTTACGGTGGCAGCCGCGAAGGACATGGAGCTCCACTAAATGGACGTAAAGACGACTTTCCTCAATGGCATCATCGAAAAGGAAATCTACATGGAGGTGCTGGAGGAGATGGAGGCGCCGGAGGGCGAGGTGTGCAAGCTGTGGATGTCCTTGTACGGGCTAAAACAATCGCTTCGTTGCTGGTACCAACAGATGGACAGCTTCATGGTACAACTCCGGTTCAAGCGCTGTGAGGTGGATCACAGTGTGTACGTGCGGCGCAGCAAGAAGCTCCATCAGATTGTCGCACTCTACGTGGATGATCTGATCTTGTGCTCCTCAGACCTGCCGGGCCTACAGCAGCCAAAAGAGCACCTGAGCAGCAGGTTCCAGATGTCGGAGATGGGGGAGCTGGAGTTCTACCTCGGGGTGAGCATTACGCGGAACCAGAGGGTGCGCACGCTTGAGCTGGGGTAGGCCAAATACGTGGCTGAGGTACTGAAGCGGTACGACATGGAGGATTGCAAACCAGTGTGCAGTCCTGTCTCCACGACCTGTGAACTAAGTGCGGCAATGGCGCCTCAAACAAAAGAAGAGCGGGAGGATATGGCAGGGGTGCCCTACCAAGCGGCGGTGGGCAGCCTCATGTATGCCATGGTGGCGACTCGACCGGACCTGGCCTACGCGGTGGGGCAAGTGAGCAGGTACGTGGCCGATCCAGGGCCACTACACTGGCAAGCATTGAAGTGCATCCTCCGCTACTTGCAGGCGATGCGGCACGCGTGCCTGAGGTTCGACGGCAAGGGACGGCCGGACCCCTTGCGTTTGGTCTGCTACACGGATGCAGACTATGCTGGCGATGTGGACAAGCGGAAGTCCACATCAGGATACGTGTTCTTCCTTGCTGGTGTAGTGGTCTCGTGGTGTAGCAGGAAGCAGGACTGCGTTGCCACCTCCTTAGTGGAAGCAGAGTACATTACGCTGGCCGAGGCGGTCAAGGAGGCGATGTGGCTACGCAGGTTGCCGGGGGAGCTAGGCGAGCCTAAGGTGGTGCAAGAGGATAACACCGGCTCCATCTCGCTGACCAACAACCCGACGCAGCACATGAGTAAAAAGCACATTGACGTGCGTTATCACTACGCACGGTACATGGTCGAGAAGGGGCACGTGGTGCTGCAGCACTGCAGCACGCACAACATGCTTGCGGATTGCTTGACCAAAGCACAACCCGCGGGCCGGCATGCGATGAGCGTGGCCGGACTTGGGATGACAAGCTATGACGGGCTGGAGCACGCAGCCAAAGATGAGTGAGAGCAAGCAGGAGCAGTGGGCATGGCAGGTGCAAGGGGGAGAATGTTGAAAGATTGCCTCTCTGCATGCCCAAGTGCGGCGCCGGGAGGCGCCGACGAGCCGCCAGAAAGTGAAAACTCCGCTCCGGCGGATCTGGCGACTCGACAATTGCTTCGATCCTAAAGAAGATGATTGCCCCTTAAAGTTGAAAAGCTGTTGAGTCCGGTGGAAGTCGTTTCGCCGGAATCAGACAAGTATCGAGGGAGATATGGCCTTCCAAAGTTGGAGTATGCTGCTCTGGGAGCCGGCTGCGACTCGAAATCCGGTTGATAATCGACCGGACCGAGTAAGAAAATACCATCTGGAGAGATTGCTCCGATAGGCCTGCCGAGGCGTCCGGTGGATGATCCGCCTGATCAGGTGGATCATCCACCGGATCCAGTAGTGCAGGTTGTTATTGAGGGACTTGGCCAAAATCATGGCTCTGCGTCCGAAACTCAGTAGTACGT
Source organism: Penium margaritaceum (assembly GCA_023375785.1). Taxonomy (NCBI): domain Eukaryota; kingdom Viridiplantae; phylum Streptophyta; class Zygnematophyceae; order Desmidiales; family Peniaceae; genus Penium; species Penium margaritaceum. The sequence goes on from SZWC01003536.1 coordinate 77,337, forward strand.
TTTGTTACTCAGGGACTGTCAAAATTCTGATTGTAGGTCCACGGACAGGTTTCAAACTTCGTCACACCCCATCACCAAACATGACCCAAAAGTGGGTAGGGTGCGTGGAAACAGTGTAGGGGACCCCCACACCATGTGCAATGGGATATGCGCCTTGGGAAAGGCGCTTCGCACGTGAACGAAGGCGCCACGTCGAGTAGCGGCGTCAGGCTTTTGTGGTGGGTGAGACCTGCGTTTTGGCAAGCATAACTTGGGCTATGCTTGACCGAATCGTGCGTGGTTTGGTGCGTTGGAGAGCTCATGACTAGCCCTATAAATGTTGTGATCATGTTCATGCTAAAAAACTAACGCAAAATGATGTTGTTCCCTTCGCAACCTGACTGTCTCTAAATTTCTGCTCACATAACGTGAGGCGACCAGAAAGCTCACGCTCAGTCTCAGATTCGCCCAAAACAATAGACGTGAACCAATAGAGTCTATCAGACCAATGTCGGGACCGCATCCACGCGGATTCCATCATGATAGTCACAATGGTGGACGCACAGGGACACCGGGCCACAGGGCCGGGCCGAGCTCTCAAGGCTGCTGAGGAGGAGAAGGTCGAGAGATATAGAGTGGCTCTACGGCAGGGACACTACCTGCAACCCCTTGCTTGGATGACCCTGGGAGGCCTTGGTGAGGAGTTCTGGGTCTTCTTGGCCCGCCTAGCCAAGATCTGCCTTTCTTGCGGGACTCGACAGTGCTTAGCGGAGACCTTCACGCTCTGGGCACAGCGAGCGATGAGCATCCTCGCACAGCAGGCCTCCATTGCCGGGATCCGCACCCAGTGCGCGGCCATCCGGCTCTACGTCCCTACGTACGTCAGTGCCTCTGCCCACTTCACTGGCGAGGTGGCCCCCATCGTGCGCCAGGGATGCGTGCACTCCCTCCTCACACTCTCTGCCCTCTGTGGGGTGGAGCCGACTTTCTTGGCAGCCTAGCTCCCAGAGGCTCTGGGATGTAACTCTTTGCTTTTCCCTTGTAGTGGTCCTGGCCACAGGGCCTTGCCGGAGAAACCTGAGTGTGCGTTCGTGGTGGCGCGAAGGACTTTGGCATCCTCCCCACCGTGTAGCGGTCCTGGCCACAGGGCCTTGCCCGAGGACCCTGTTTTGGTTTGCTTACGGTAGCATGAAGGACTTTTGCATCTTATACGCGGTGTAGCGGTCCTGGCCATAGGGCCTTGCCCAAGAACCCTGCTCTTGCTTGCTTGAGGTGGCGTGAAGGACTTTGGCATCCTCCCCACCATTTGTCATGCTGTCATGTTTAATGAAAATACTTATGAGTTAAAAAAAACAATAAATATATGCGATGTACCTTAAATTTATCCAAACTCTACGGTGTTGGTTTTTTGTCTCACATCTCTTAGTTGTACTGTGTTGTGTTCTCCCGGCTTGTGTACATTGGCCTTCAGATGACTGAGGGCAAGACGCAACGCCGATGGAGTGTCATTCGGTGGAGCCAACGCACGTCAAGGCCTACACATAATGTGCTTAAGCATCCTTGCTCCTTCGTGCTCAGCTCCATCGGCAGACCTCCTCAGCGGTCGTGCCGCCTGTAGGCACTGTCACTACATATGCTGCCTGTACACGTCCTGTGTTGTGTTTGACTACACTGTTGCGTTCGTAGCACCATGTCATGCCCTGGGTCCAAGTTTCGTGATTTTCAGGCACTGTTGCGACCGGGGGTTAACGTAGACGCTGCCTGGGTTTAGGCAGCCATAACTCATCACTATTATTTTTCTAGCTGTTTTTGACTGCACGACTGCGTTTGCAGTGTGCGTATTATGGTATGGTCAAGTTTTCATGCAAAATGGACGACACCCAGGTTTGGGCCGTCAGCCGTCTCGCAGGGCTCACGGAGAGAACTTGCCTGCCTGAAAAAAGAGCTATTTTTTGATTGGTTGGGGAACTGAGTAACAAGAGCTACAGAGCTAGGGGAGGCTAGTTCTTGGAGGGGTCTCGCATTGTGTCTCATTCTTCACTCCTAATGAGTTACTTCCAGGTTTCAGATGCTTTCTGGCGCTCACACTGGCGCGCGCGTTTCTGAGTAACAAACCTAGAGCACCTAGACTTAGACTCTAGAGCGACAGACTGAGGGGGCAGCAGACTAAGCAACGAGGATGGAAGCCCTCACACTGCATCAAAACCGCTCTTGCCCGAACTTGCTACATGGGATTTTGAGCATGGTATCACTGCCAGAGCGTAGCAGCAGCAGCAGAAGACTGGCGTACAGGTGCCAGACAACGTCGGCGGACCCCCATATGCGCCTATACAGGGGAAATGCTACCGGGTTTTTTCCGGCAGCATTGACTAGCCTGGTGGCGGCGTCAAAATTCTCCTCACGGCCATTGGGCCAGGGGAAATGCTGCCGGATTTTTTCGACAGCATTGACCCCCATGCGTGACGCGAGGAGATGAGCAGCCAGCGACGTCACGCATCACGACGATGTCGCGCGTCGACCAGGTGTGAAAGTGGTGCAAGCAGCAACAATAGTAACAGCTTGTAGTAGCAGCTTGTAGTGGCAGCAGTAGCTAGCAGCAGCTATGCTCAGCACTAGCAGCTGGCAGTAGTAGGAGCTCGTAACAGCTTGCAACAACAGCAGCCCGTAGCAGCTTACAACAGTAGTGGTGCGCAGCAGACGCGAGCAGCAGTAGCAGCTGGCTGCAGCAGTAGTAGTAGCAACGAGCAATAGCTAGGAGCAGCAGCTACATCATTAGCGAGAAGCAACTCGTAGTAGCAGGAGGAGCAGCTGCAACTCGCAACAACAGCAGCTGTAGCTTAAGGTGCTCGGAGCCCGCATCCCGTAGAGAGTTGTGAGCTACGAGCATCGTGCTTGCTACTCGTAGCTCGTCGCAAGCAGCGGGCAGCAAGCAGTGAGCTCATTGCTTGCTGCTCGTGGCTCGTAGCGAGCAACAAGCTTGTTGTGATGACCAAGAAGGAAAACAAAGGGGCAGGAAAAAAATCCCCTGCCCGAGAGATGACTGTGTAGCTGCTGCTGCTGCTACCACGGTCGTTGCAGTAGCCATAGTAGCCACAGCAGCACGCAACAACTCAGCAGCAGCAGAACCTGCTTTAGCACCCATCGTAGCAGCAGCATGAGTAGCAACATCAACAACAGCAACAAGAGTAGCAACTATAGTAGCAGACGAGCAGAAGAAGCAACAACAGTAGTAGCAGCAGCAGTAGTAACATCAGCAGAAGTAAGAGTAGTTGCCGTAGAAGCAGCAACAGCAGTTGTAGTAATAGTAGCAGCCACCCTGCATTTGACATAGCAGCGGCTTCAGCAACAGCCACTACTGACGTGAGAAAATATTTAGCTGACGTCATTGCTGACGTCAATGCTGACGTTAGCCAAAAAAACAAGAGCAATTCTACAGATAATGCAACAATAGCTGCTAAATTCAACCATCCCAGGCTAACATCACTACTGATGTCACTCCTGACATCAGCAACACAAAGAGAAAAAAAGGAAAAGAGAAACAAAGGGGTGGAACAAAGAGGGCCAAGAAACACTATGGATTCAAGCCCCTGCAGGGAGGGGTCCTCCTCTATTCGGGGGGACCCCTAGCCACCCTTTCTTGTAGCAGTAGTAGGAGTACCAACAGGAGAAACAACAGTAGCACCAAGAGCAGCATCAGCAACAGAAGCAGCCACTGTAGCAGCAGCAGCAAAAGTAGCAGCAACAATAGGAGCAACAGCAGCCTGAGCAGTAGCAGCAGCAACAACAACTGCGATGCCAACGCCCTAGAGGCTCTGTTATTGGTCATTTTGACTCGACAGATCTGTTCATCGCTTTGCGCCACGAACTCGTAATGCTGACAGAGCAGCTAGCGGCACTACAGCTGCCACCACCGCTGTCGCTTCAGCAGTCATAGCAGCAGCATCAACAGCCGCCGCTGCAGCAGCAGCATCAGCAGCTGAAGTAGCATCATCAGCAGCCGTCGCCACAATAGCAGTAGCCGCCGCCGCAGTAGATGCACCAACATGAGAAAGAATCGTTTGTTCCACTCAGATGCGCGAGCCCTGCGGTCTCCTATGCCACACAATACTTGGCGCAACAACACACCATGCGCCAACAACAGACGTTGACGTAAGTCCTGGGCCCCACTCAGGGTTCCGGCCGCAGGCTAAAGGAGTTAGAAACCCCCCCACTGTCGCTTCAGGCTGGCATCCAGTTCTAGAGTTGGGATTTTAGCTTCTGGATCTAGGCACAGGGCAAAAACCTGTGACTTTACTATTTCTTGCCCTTCGACCCCACCCACACCGAGCAGGTCTATGACGTCGGTCATGCCATGCGTGCCCTCGTCCCTATGGCCCCTCTAGCCTCACGCCTCACTCTTGAGCCCTTCCTTGGCGCCCTCCTTGACCCGGCAGCAGCCTGGCACGTACTCACGACAGCAGTCTGGCACGTACTCATGCACCCACATCGCTTGTCCAATGACGCTTAGACCAGCCGCCTGCTTCGAGAGTTCAACTCCCTGTGCATTGGGGAGACCGGGACGGTCACCTCCTACTAGCAGCACACAGAGGACCTTCTCTGCCACCTTGGAGACGTCGCGCCACCCCCTCTCTTCGCGCTTCTGATCATCAAGCATGGCGCCACCGACCCCTTCTTTGACGTCTTCGTTCACTACTCCCACAAGGTTCTCACTACGATGGCTGCCTAGGGTACCCTCATGCCCTGGGCGTACGAGCTCTTCCCCTGCATGGAGGAAGCTCGTTAAGAGTCACAAATCTATCACATGGAGTCCCTCGCCTCTCGTGCCGTCGCCTCTCCTGACGTCACCTCAGTGGGTGTCAGCACCCCAACATCGACAACATCTTCTGGCGCCCCCTTGTGTACCAAGAAGAAGAAGAAAGGCAAGGTGGGGAAAGGGCCTTAGCAGTGGACTAGCGGATTAGGCAGCGCCAGCCTCGTCTGCCGCAACTGTGACCAGTCAAGACATGGGTGGTATACGTGTCCACCCCTGACTGACGATGCTCACGTCATCGCCACCATGCGATGCTAGCGCGAGCACCGCCTTGCCACCAATGCCATAATCGTTACTACTCCTGCCGGATCTACGCCGCTCGCGACGACCCCACTGCAGCCTCCTCCGCAGTCGTTCGCACCCGCTCCTCCGTCCCCGACATCTTCCTTTCCCTTCTTGGACTCAAGCGCAGTTACACAGCAGTTGTTCTAATCCGTCGGACCCTCCGCCCGTGAGCGCACAGGAGTAGTTCATCGCCTTCTAGCTCGGCCTTCCTTGGCCTTCTCCTCAGAGAAGTGCGAGTTGTGTAGTCGCCAGTTCCTTTCCACCCTGCATGACACAGTCGGTGCTACAATCATGTCGTGTATCTCCTTCCATCCCGTCCTCTACCGTACCTTGTCCTCTTGCTCCTCTTTGTGATGATGTCGCCTGGCTAGAAGACTGGTACTCTCGGTTTGCCCCTCCGTGCACTTTGTCAGCATCGCTCGCCTATTGCCATATGATGGTCAGCTACCTGACCACATTAGTGCAGGATCCATCAGAGACCTGGATCATCTACTCAGGGGCCACGCATCACATGACGGCCTCGCGCGAGGCCTTCAGTGTTCTTGGTCCAGTTACCGATGTCACCGGGGTTCGGATGAGCTCTAGTCAGGTATTACATGTTTGTGGTGTCGGCGCCGTTCGTTTATGTGGTCCAGCTGGTGCTGTCTTCTTGACTGATGTTCTCTTCGTCCCAAGCCTTGAGCTCAGCCTCCTGTCTGTCACCGACCTTGATCGTATGAGCATGAACGTTCTGCATTCGTGTGGTGTGGACACTATGTCGTTGCGTCCGTTTGGTCGTGCCATTTTGCATGCCACCATCCGTGGCAACTTGTGGCAAGTACTGCGCCTGTCAGCTTCTACCTCTTCTACCTCATTGGAAAATACTGGCCACGTTTTTGTTACCAGCACCCTGTCTCTGCAGCACACACGTCTCCTGTATCGCCCCCTCTATCACGTCCACTCTGCCGCTGTTGACAGCATGTTTCGCACACAGCCGGTCACGTGCCTTGATTCAACCTCCTTCCCTCTGCCGTGTCCCACTGAGTGCATTGATTGCGCGCAACGCAAGATGCACCGTTCCACCTACCCCCTCTCTGCCTTTCAAGCATCCGCCCCGCTCGACCTGGTTAACTCTGATTATCACGGGTCCCCTCTCAACATAGTCAGTCGGCGAGTACGGTCGTTACGTCCTGACCCTTACGGATGACTTTTCTCGCTATTGCTGGGTCTTGCAACGTTGCTCCCACCATTCGGGACTGGCTTGTCCGCGCTGAACGTGAGTCTGGTCGCCCTCTATGCCGCTTCCATTCTGATCGCAAGGGTGAGTTTTGGGAGACACCACACTCTTCCTCGCCTCCCATGGTTTCCGTCATGAGATGTCGGCGCGTTACACGCCAGCCAAAACAACGTCTCTGAGCGATGGAACCACACCATGGCCGACGCCGTCCGCACCATGCGGGTCAAATCTGGCATCTCTGCCGGCTTCTACTTCGAGGCCATGACCTACATGATGTGGGTCTTGAACCGGATTCCTCATGGACCCATTCCTCGTTAGTCCACCACCTACCAGAACCGGTCTAGAGAACGCGCTGACCTACATCCGGCCCGTGTCTGGGGCTGTGTAGCCATTGTGTGGTTGCCTGCCTCGCACCGGGGTGGCAAGTTTGAGCCTCGTGGTCATACGTGCACCTTCCTTGGCGTCTCGCGTCAATCAAAGTCATGGCACTTCTGGGATCCCACCCGACAGTGCATCGTCGAGTCCCCCGATGCCCTCTTCTTTGAGGACCTATTTCCCCGCAACCTCGTTTGCTCCGGCACGTTGATGTTCCTCCCTTTGTGTGGGGGAGTGGTGGATCTGTCCTCTATCCAGCCGCGTCCAGGCGTTCCATTGTCTGCGCTCATGGGTCCGTCTTTAGCGGCTGCCTCATTTCTATCCAACAGCCCCTCATAGCCGGCTGCCCTATCCGTGTCCGACAACCCCTCAGAGCTGGCTGTCCCGTCCGTATCCGCCAGCCCTTCAGAGGCGGCTCCTCCGTCCGTGTCTGCCAGCCCCTCAGGGGCGCTTGCCCGGTCCGTGTCCGCCAGCCCCTCGAGGCCCGCTGCCCGGTCTATGTCCGCCAACCCCTTAGAACCAGCTGCCCCATGTGTGTGCACTAGCCCCTAAGGGCCGGCTGTCCCGTCTGTGTCCGCCAGCCCATCAGGGCCGGTTGCCCCATTTGTGTCCGACAACCCCTCAGGGCCGGCTGCCCCATCCATGCTCGCGAGCCCCTCGGGGCCAACTGCTCCGTCCGTGTCCACCAGCCCCTTAGGGCCGGTTGCCCCATCTATGTGTGACCCCCCTCAAGGACGGCTGCCCCATTTGTGTCCGAAAGCCCCTTAGGGCCGGCTGCCCCGTCTATGTCCGACAGCCCCTTAGGGCCGGTCGCCCCGTCCGTGTCTGCTCGTCCCTCAAGGCCGGCTGCCCCGTCTGTATCGGTGTGCTACACACGTAGTCCGGGCAGGATCCTCAGACCCAGGCCGATAGTGAGCACTCGAGCCGCCTCCTCACGTCCTCTCACTCCATAACCCCCTGTCATCCCACGAGGCTCCTCAACTCATGTGAGATCCACTCCCATGGTCGTGAGTGGGGACCGCGGCACCAAGGCACTAGGCTTGGCCACACAGTCAGTCATCGCTGATCTACATCCAGGGTCAGCTATGGGCTATGCCTTGCTCCATGAGGAGTACCGGTATGCCATTACGGCCACACCCACGTGGATGCCACTAGGGGTGCGGGACGCGTACGCCCTCACTGTCTGCCCCACGGAGCGAAAAGAGGACCCAGCTACCCTGCGTTAGGCTCGGGCGTCTCCCGAGGCTTCTCACCGGGAGGATGCATGCACCGCCATTTGGCAGCATCACGTCTTTCAGCTCGTCGACCTCCCCCCGGGCCGTAAGGCCATCTGTGCCAAGTGGGTTCTCCGGTAAAAGTGGAAGCCAGACATGTCCTTGGACAAGAACAAAGCCCGTATCAAACCCAAGGGGTTTGCTCAAGTCCCTGGGATTGATTATGAATAGATCTTTGCCCTAGTTGGCCGGTTCTCCACTCGCCAAGCGTTGTTCAGCCTGGTTGCCCAGCATGGGTGGGAACTGCATCAGATGGAGGTGAGCAACGCCTTCCTCCATGGCTCACTGGAGGGCGTGGAGCTCTACATGGTGCAGCCTCAAGGCTTTGACGACGGGTCCAACAAGGTCTGGACGCTACGAAAGGCCCTTTATGGTTTGAAGCAGTCACCACGCTGCTGGAACCAGGAGATCAATCATATGATTCTTAGCGGCGAACTCCTTCGCAGATGTGTCAACACCGCGCTATTCATCAGCCCGCGAGGTCAGACTCTCATCACTGTCTTGGTCTATGTCGACGACCTGGTTATCGTATCATCGGATGCAGCTGGCATCCACCGGGTCAAGGATTTGCTGCACGCTGCGTACGAGATGAAGGACCTCTGGCCAGCAAGAGTCTTTCTGGGCATGGATCTTGAGCATGATTGGGAATCTTGCATGTCCATGAGGCCTCCTATGTCCAGACCCTGTCCGGGCACTTTGTAGAGCACCTGCCTCTCGTGCCGAGAGAAGTGTTGACCTAGGGACCTCGGACAATGGTATAACGATTTCCACAACGATACACAGTTGTAGCTCCATTCATCGACGTCGAGGCTCGTCCCGTAGATGTCCCAAGCTTGCTTCAGCGCGATGTCAAGCTAGGCTAGCTCCCTGTCCAGTGCTGGAAGCAGCTCCTTCACCACTATTGAACGGGCAGGAAGGCGGAAGCTGTTAGTTGTCTTGCGGGCAGTTTTCACGACTTCCACCATGGCAGGCTCTTGGCAAAAAGATATCGGGTTCGCTGTGATGGCCATCACCTTCACGATGGCTAGTTGGCACTTCTCGTTGGCCTTGCGCTCGGCATGCTGGTCAAGCGTCGTCTATCTAAAAGACGCAGCCCGGGTGATGTCAAAGAGGGGCACCTCTCCTTCCAGATGTGTTGATGGGGTGGCACGGGCAATTGACTGCTGCTGCTACTGCTTCGGGTCATCGTTGTCGCTGTCCTGGAGGAGGGTGAAACCAGCATGTGCCGCCTCTTCTTCACGTTGCCTCTTCTCCCACAACTTCGTCTATGCCACGGGAAGATCCGCCGTCCCCCAGTCCTCACCCATCCCCTTGTAGAGCTGCGCATTGTGCGGTTTCCAGCCCACTGGAGGTGGGGGCTCACGCTGAAGCCGTAGCGCATCACGGGCCGTTGGAGGTAGATGCGGGCACGTCTTAATGTTGCCATTGGACTCGCCAAAATGGCCTCTGATTTGGTCACAGGTACCGGGAGAAATCTTCGCACAACTACCACAACGGAAGCCGGCCTTCTTGGTAGGGGTTAGCCACTTCTCCACGTGGCGGGACAGCTCCTTCGTCAGGTAGTCGCTCGTGAGGCGAGGTCGTCTAGGTGGATCCCAGCAGGAAGCGTCAAAGGCTTGGGATACCGCTGATGTTGGAGGCGGCGAAACGTTTAGTGAGGCGCTCGAGACAGCCCTCGAGCCTTGGGTGCTCGAAGCCATGGAGACCACCTCGGGTCGAGACCAAGTGTCTCCACCCCACGACTACCAGGGGAACGGCAGTGACTGACTGATTGAGGTGAAGAGGCTGTGGGGTTGGGTGATGCAGACGATGCTCACTTGGGGGGGGGCAAAAGCAACGGTGAAAATGGGCTATGCTGACATGGAATGACATGTCATGATATGTTCTCCAACACATCGGTAACTCACGATCCCTCATGTGAGGTGGGGATGTGGCGAGTTTGATTCATCCAATGACTAAACTGTATGATGCACCTGGCACAAATTGGCAGATGTGGCAAGTTTTTTGTCCAATGCCTGAACTGCATGAACCACCTGGCACCACCTGGCAAACATGTCATGCATGCATATTGCAAAAACCCTCTACGTCCACAGAAGCCTTCGATGGTTGGAAAAACAAAAAAATTCCTTCGAGGGTCGAAATTGCCGTTCGGCAAAAATCGCGTTTTCTCGAAGTGCGGTGGTCCGCTGGAGAAATATTGGGTTCCTGGTGCTCTCCGAGTGCCCCTTACACCCCACAACGACAACGATGTTACAACGATGTGCATCGCGGTACCGTTGCTGTTGTAACTCCGTTACAATGGACAACGAGGTCAACACTAGCCAAGAGCATCCTCACCCATGTCGTCCGATGGAGAAGGGATGCTCAAGAGTTATGATGTAACCGTGGTGGGGGAGCCAGTAGACGTGACCAAGTATTTGCGCATCATTGGGTCACTCATGTTCCTGGCCACGACGACGCGTCCAGACATTGCGTTTACTGGCAACCTCCTTGCATAGTTCTCTCAAGAGCCGCGTCACCTCCACTTTGAGGCCGCGATCCGAGTGCTGCGCTACGTTGTGTCAACCCCACGGCAAGGCCTCATGTTTTGTCGACAGCCGTCCGTTGTGGCGACGGGATGTACCCACAGTGACTGGTTCGGCAGTCCAGACGATAAGAGTTTTACTGGCTGGATCTACCTTGTTGGTAGAACGGCTGTATCCTGGCGCAGCGGCAAACAAGGTTGCAATGCACGCAACACTGTTTAGGCCGAGTATGTGGCCCTTGGTTCTGGTGCGTGTGAGAGCGTGTGGGTGCGCCACCTGTTGTCCGAGTTGCATCATTCAGTCTCGTCCATCACGTTACACTGTGACAATGAGAGTGTTATGGCCATTGCTGATAATGACGGTGTGCATTGCACTCGTACAAAGCACATCAATGTCCAGTATCACTATGTGCGTTTGTTGTTGCATGAGGACAGCATCAACATTGTGTGGGTTGAGAGAGCACGATAGTTTTCTGATTTCTTGACCAGGGCACTGAAGCGTGACTCATTCAAGAAGGCTGTGAGTGCAGTTGGTGTGTGTCTGTGAGGTTCTCTCTCTCCCTATACTCTTGGTCTCTATGCTCTCTGCCCCTCCATGTGCACTGCACCTGTGAGTCATGGGGGAGACCGGAACAGTCAACTGGGTGCCTGGGTCTCCACCGACAGGAAAACATGCGATGTACCCCAAGTGTATCCAAATTCTACGGTGATGCACTAGTATCATTCACCAGCTAGGCGGAACAAGTTTTGGCCTCCCGAGATGCCGGAACATGTAACCGGGCATCCGGGTCTCAGCCACATGCAAACTATACACGTGTGACAAGGGGCCAAGAAGACTAGACCAATCAGTGCTGGGTCTCCTGAGGTACCGGTAAAGAACACCAGGTACTGGGGTCTCGACCATGGGGAAAACTCTCCGAAACACGTATGGGTAAATCGAGATGCTAGAATGCACCATACATGTCACTGAAGGAGTAATGTAGGAACCGGAGAACCATCAGCTCAAACTAGGAGGTTCTCCCTAAACAAGGCTACATGATAGCTCAAAGCCCATACACCAAGACTCCCCTTGGGCAGCAAGAGCTTTCGACAAGGTACCAGATGAGAAGATACAAATGCTCCCCCACGATGAGAGAGTGCTGAGAACACAAACACCAAGACCAAAGTGCTAGGATGGATCTGCTCCCCCTACATGCAGAAGGTTGTGAAACTATCGCCTATAGATAACACTACATCTCCTCCTGGCTCAAATGATCCTATGAAGAACAATCCAACAATGATCACACCTGAAAAGAGCTGCAGATGTGAATACGTCATCAGAGAGATGAGGATGAGGTTACAATTGCTACCATGTGCACAGCATGCTCATGCATTGTCTAACGCTTGTTACTCACCATATGGAAGCTGCCAGAGATCCCAAATAGTAGGATCCTGGGTATTACTCTCATCGGACTCATATGGGTATAGGAGTGGAGAAGACAATGCCGAACGCTCCATGGCTGAGAGAGGAGAGAGAGGCTGATCTCCCGACATCTTAGGGGTGCCAGAGGTCCCAATGAGCAGACTCCAAAGCAGTAAAGGTGGAGAGGATGGTGCTGGAAGGTCCTCGGTGGAGGGTGGAGACGGAGACGGATCTGTGTGTGTGGAGCTTGTCATTGCACGCGATGTAGGAACTGCACACTCCAACAAGTGCAGGTACTCCTACGCTGTGACGAACTCACCCTGGAGACGAGAGGTACAAATGCGGAGATTGATATGATCCTCCAGAGTGACTGTGCGGAGCTCAAACTCTACTTCCTCTAGCATCACCACCACCTCACTGTAGGTGGTGGACAAGGAGTCAATCAATTTACGGAACACAACCACCTCAATCTGTGCTGTCCAAAGCAAAGAACCATGCCTCCTGAAGCAACACACCTCAAGACTTCTAGGGACTGTGACAGAGGATCACCTGAAGTACATGGACGAGGGACAATCTCTCTATGGCAGGAAGCATGAACGACTTGGGAGTGACGAGAAATGGACCAGGTACGGAGGAGGATGGGGTTGAGCTGAAGGCTGTCTCAAGGCTATCAAGGGTGTCGTCATCGTTCACTACCTCAGGATCCCCATCCTGGGAGTCGCTTTCCGAAGGTGTTGTGGAACTGGACTCACAGACATCTGGGCTGTGGCCACTACAACCCTCTCTGAGCATCTCGGCCAGTGTATCGTGTAGTGCACACAAACACTCCTCTACATCTCTAAGCTCACACTCTCTAGACATCTGTATTCAATTGCTCCTCCCCATGTACCCGGTGAAAATGTCACCGGGAGCATTCTGTGGTGGAGGGGCATTGCCGGACAATGGCTCTCGAACTGTAGCAACGTAAGTCTCCTGCGCACTGATTTGGGAGCGCATGTTGTCCTCCTCAGCTCGGCATGTCCGACAGTAATGACTAAGGGCTGTCCTTATAGTCACTACCATAGGTGTGTGAGACTCAAGTGCCCCGCCTAAGTTCTCACATGTCAGAAAGGTGTCTCTATCAGCTGCTGCACAATTGCTGACAACGGAGGGGACAATAGACTTAGTAGATGTTGCCGATGTAGCTAATGGAACTGATGCTAGAGGTGTTGTAGATGATGTTGATACAGTAGATGTAGCTGATGTCCCAACATGTGATGTAGTAGAGAATGTAAGTGCTATCGCTGAGGCAGAAGATGGAGCTGATGCAGCATCAGGAGTAAATGATAATCCTAAAGGTGCCGACACCGCCCATGCAGAGGATCCTGATGAAGAGGATGTGGTCAGTGCAGCCAACGTGGCAAGCATGGCTGGTATAGAAGATGAAAGTGGTGCAGGGGCACCAGATACAGCTGGTGCCGTTGGCACTAAGGTTGTAGTAGATGCAAGTATCACACACGCTACTAAAGTACCTGATGCTCGAAGAGATGTCGATGCAGCTGGTGAAGGTGATGTAGAGGAAGAAGCTAACACTGGAGAGGAAGTTGATGATACGACTGTTGTGGAAGATGGAGCAGCTTGTGCCCCTGGAGCAGCTGTCACTACTGATGTAGCTGGTGTTCTAAGCAAAGCAGATGCTGTAGCAGAGGTTGATGCCCATGAAGCTGTGGATGTAGCAGATCACATTGATGGTGCGGCTGCTGGTAAAGAAGTAGATGGAGCAGGCGGTGCTGCTGGTGCAGGTGTCACAAATGATGCAACTGGTGCTATAAGAAAAGCAAGTGCTGGAGGAGAGGCTGATGCCGATGAAGTTGTGGATGTCGCGGATGACACCGATGCTGCACCTGCTGGTGAAGAAGTAGATAGAGCATGTGGTGCTGCTGGTGCAGCTGTCACAACTGATGCAACTAGTGCTGTAAGCAAAGCAGGTGCTATAGGAGAGGCTGATGCCGATGATCCGATGATGCTAGAGATGTAGACGCTATAGAGGATGTTACTGCTGGAGCTGCAACAGGTGGGGCGGCTATTGTAGCAAGTGTAGGTATACCACCTGATGAAGCCGGTACTGTAGATGATGGGGAAAGCGTGGATGCAGATTGTGTGGACATGTCTAATGCTACTACTGCTGTTGAAGACATAGAAGCTGCAGATGTCGCTGCTGAAGGTGATGCAACAAGTGGGACAGCTCTTGCATCAGGTGTGGATGTACCAGCTGATGCAGCTGGTACTCTAGATGATGCAAGAAATGTGGATGCAGACTGTGTGGACGTGGTTGATGCTGCTACTACTGATGAACCTGCTCTAACAGATGTAATACTAGGTGCTCTAGCTCCATCCTCGGTGCTCACTGGCGTAGTCAATGTCGAAGTGGACGGATGTACACATCCCCCCGCAACTAGTACAAAGACAGAAGCCGGTGGAGTTGAAGACGTGCCAGAGACGAGACGAACATGACACGCTGGGCGACAACGACGTCGTTGAACATGAGGGTGACTGGGTTGGAGCATGACACCAGTGGAGCGTAGGATGGAGATGATAGCCGCGGACTGAGAAGAGAGGTCTGGTGCAGCTGGGGAAGGTCTCTCAAAAGGAGATGAGGAAGATGAGGACGACGAAGAAGAGGAAGAATCAACCTGATGGGAGAAGAGGTAGTCCCTGACCTGCTGCATCATGTGCCGCAGGCTCTAAATCTTGGTGTACAGTATCGCGAGAGCCCCGATGTGGGGAACAGACAAATGACGTAGATCCTTCTGTTGTGGAGTGAGAGGGGACTCATGAGGTTGGAGCCAGGGTGGATGCCACCCACTAGGGCGTAGGTGACAAGGGTGCCAACCGTGGCATGCATTGCCACAGAAGTGGTAGGAAAATCCACGAAGAAATGGATCCTATCGGGGAGAAAGATGACCAATCCGATGAGAGTCAGTGTGGTGAGGATGGAGAATGCCGTGTCCCAGCGTTGTAGAGACCGACCACGGAAGTGGTTGGAGAGCAGCATCACTGAAAGGTGCTGCTGGCAGCCACACATCAGTCCCTGAAGGTGGAGCATAATGTGGATGAGCGTGGAGAGCCTCCTGTCTCGTTTTGGCAAGAAAGACCACGGAGAAGGCTGACCAGTGGGTGGAGGTGGTCCGGGCACCAAGCCGTCAGGCTCAGGACATGCGTAGGCGTGTAGAGCGCCGGCTCTGGTCGGAGTAGGAGCCGTCCAAATAGGAGGCTGGCCAGGATACCATAGAAAGGGTGATGCCTGATGGTGAGTCAGAGTGTCGGTGGGCCGGTGACACGACAGGGTGAAAGGAATGCTCTCTCCTGGTGGTAAAGGAATCGACCACATGAGTGAATGGCCAACATCACCGTGAAGTGTTGGCACCAGTGGTGTGATCACCGTGCCAGAAGGCAACCCATGATGAGAGTGAGCACGGGAGATGCTGGGCCCCGGCGGTGTAGAAACTGACCACGGGTGCACATGGCTTGGATGGCCATGTTGAGGTGGTCCCAGCAGCGGCCTCAGTGGGCCTGAGGGTCGCGGATAAAGAGAGTGAGAGTGTACAACAGTGTCAGTAGGCAATGTAGAGACTGCTTGTGTGAGGTAGGAGCCAAGAGGTGGCCCTGGCCATGGCAACATAGTGCCAAGATGAGATGGGGGTGACAGGTGCTGTCACTATGCCAAGGTAATGCAAAGAGGTGAGAAAGAGCCCGGAATTGGTTAAACTAGGAGAAGGAAAAAGGCTATAGTGCACAATAGACGTGCTTGAAATAAAAGGTAGAAAAAGAAGAGAAAATAGTATGGGAACCCTCCCCTTATTCTAAGGAGCGAAAGAGGAGAAAAGTGACAAAATAAAGAGCCCTTTTTTTGACAAGAAAAGTTACAGAAATACCCCCTGGGTCATCGACTGTCTAGTGTTCCTCGATTGTCTATGTGTGACCTAAAAGCTTAATTTTTTTTTTAGGTTGAAGTGGCCGGGTCAAATTCGGCGCAAAGAGTACAAGGGAAACAGGAAACCACCTAAGATCACGTGGGTGACTTCGCACCCACACGAAGGTCGTGGGTGGATTTCGCCACTGCGAGGTCCCGACGGTAATGTCAGCAAGACTGGGCGAGCACGAGAGTGTGGGAGCAAGCGAGAGCGAGCAGGCAAGAGAGAGAGAGAGAGAGAGAGAGAGAGAGAGAGAGAGAGAGAGAGAGAGAGAGAGAGAGAGAGAGAGAGGGAGAGAGAGAGAGAGAGAGAGAACATGGGCGAGTGAGAGAATCGGGAGCGAGCGAGCAACAGGACAAAGCAGCAGGGAGAAGCGAGCATTGGCGGTTGCTGCAATCATGCTGCAATTAGAAGCACAGGCTGCACAACGCTACAAGTGTTGTTGTAGTTGTTGCAAGCTACACAACACAGCTTGCTTAACGTATAGAACGCTGCTGACGCATGTTGCGGCAGCAACAGGTGGCTGCGAGCGACTGTACTGCGCTACTACAGCTGCCCGCCATGGGTGCTAATAATGCCCACAGTGGCTGCCGCTGCTGCTGATGCTACACGCTGCACAATGAAGTTTGCTGTGTGTAGCTGCACAGTAGCTGCTCTCTAGCAGTTGCTATAAAGCCCTTGCCTGCTACGTGACGTTGGCTTGCTGTTTGGAGGTTGTTGGTGAGCTGCTTGTACGCTGTTGCCCTGCCACTACTTCGCTGCTTGCATGTTGCTTGCACGCATCTCATTTGGTTCCTACTTGTGCAAACGCTGTTGCGGCTGCTCGCTGTTGTGTAATGCACGTGGCTGCTGGTGCTGCGCGTTTCTTGCTTCCGGCACACTGCACGCTGCTTGCATGCCATAGGTGCACCGCTTGTGTGCAGCCGCACACAACGCTACAACTGCTGCTGTAGTTGCTACAAGCTACACAACATAGCTTGCTTAACGTACAGAACGCTGCTGACGCGTGTTGCGGCAGCAACAGGTGGCTGCGAGTGACTGTACTGCGCTACTATAGCTGCCCGCCATGGGTGCTCATAATGCCCACAGTGGCTGCCGCTGCTACTGATGCTGCGCGCTACACAATGCAATTTGCTGTGTGTAGCTGCACAGTAGCTGCTCTCTAGCAGTTGCAAGCAAGCTTTGCAGCCGCAAAGCTTGCTTGCAGGAGGCTGCCACTTACAATCTCCTGCCGCAATGTGCTATTTTGTTGATATGCCACTGCTATTGCATCAGTGGTGTTGCTTGTGCCGTCAATATGGCAGTTTCAGTAGGACCCAGATGACTCCCATTGACCACTAAAACCTAAAAGTTAGATAAAAGCCAGTCTAGTTGCTTTTGTAGACTCATTTGCCGCTTCTGAGTAATTCTGTCTGCATGGCGCCACGTGGCGCATCTTTGCTACGTTTCAGACCTGTTCCGCTGCTTTGTTGCTCACACGGCCCCCCTATACTCTGATACCATGCTAAAATGAGTCTAGGGCATGCAGGTCCATGCTAAATGAGACATGAGCTCTGGTGGTGAGCGGGAGCACCAATGCATTGCCAAGATCTGGCTAAGTCTTGAGCAACTGAATTAAGAATCAAGGAAGGAGTTCAATGAGCCCTACTGAGGGCTTATGTACTTGGGGCTGACGGCTAGCCCACCAGGGCCCGTCATCCTCTTCGCATCAAAAGGTACGAACGGGGAACATGTATGTCATAGAGCATGAAAAAAACAATGCAGGTCTCCTGAGGCACCAGAACAATAAATCGGGTGCCCGGGTATCGACTGACAGAAAAATATGCGATGTACCCCAAATGTATCCAAACTTTACAATGATACACTAGTATCATCGAGTAGCTAGGCGATACAAGTTTAGGCCTCCCGAGACGTCGGAACATGTAACCGGTTGTCCAGGTCTCAGCCACATACAAACTACACACGTCTGACAAGGGGCCAACAAGACTAGACCAATCAGTGCTGGGTCTCCCGAGGTACCGGTACAGAACACCAGGTACCCGGGTCTCTACCATGGAGAAAACTCGACTAAACACAAATGGGTAAACTGAGATGTTAGAATGCACCATACATGTCACAGAAGGAGTAATGTAGCCACTAGAGAACCATCAACTCAAACTAGGAGGCTCTCCCTAAACAAGGCTACATGATAGCTCAAAGCCCATACACCAACTGGTTGGAACCAAACAGGTCGGCGAGCTAGCCGCCGGTTTCTCACACGCTGGGACAACCCGGTTGTTTGGTCCCAAAGAATCAGCAACCAAGCATCACTTGTTTTACACATGCACAACTAGAACCACCGTCAACTACACAGACCATGAGCGTATGTGGATGCATGTCCACTGCCATATTTGCTACATGTGCAGAGCAAAAACCAAGCAAGTTCAACTGAACGCAATAATCAAGCTTTGAAGCACATTTAGAACAGATGATATGGATGCCCCTTGCACTCCATTGAGACGCCAGTAGTGCATGATCCATTCTGAGTGTGCCAGTGCCGCATCCTAGAGATTTGCTTAAGTTGGTCACATGTAGTGACTTTGTGTGTGTGTGTGTGTGTGTGTATGTGTGTGTGTGTGTGTGTGTGTGTGTGTGTGTGTGTGTGTGAACAGAGTGAAGAGGTCACTTGCGTGTCTTACACCCATTAATAACACTCTCCCATGGCCCCACATATGAACAGTGCACGCACCTGAGAGCAAAAACAATACAGGCCCATGTCATAGGAGACCACGGCTCATGAGCAGACGAGAGGTACATCAACATCAATTAGGGGCATCATGAACGCGCAACAGACCAACAGTATGCACAACGGCCTTAGACATGTCCTAATTGAGAATTTCAGAGAGAAAGTCTGCACGTTGCTGACGAGAATCAACTCTGACAACCTGAACTTCTCCACAAGCAATGCGCTTGTGTACACAGTGATGGTCAATGTTGATGTGCTTTGTGCAAGAGTGGTGCATGCCATCGTGCTCAGTGATTGCCTTTGTGCTTTGATTTTTGCAATGCAAGGTGATGCAACGGATAGGGACACACAAATTCTACAGCAAGTATGACAACCACACGTTCTCACACGTACTTACCCTGAGCGCCACATACTTGGCCTCACTGGAGGTGCGAGCGCCACACCCTTGCTTTCCGTCCTCCTAAGAGATAGTTGTCCCACCAACAAGTAAAATGTAATCTGTGCAACTGTGGGCTTCTGCATTGTCAGAAGATTGCAGGTGCTTTTGTGAATGGGCACGGTTAGAAGGACAAGCGCTTAAGATGAGGTGAGGGGCAGATGCAAGAGCAGAAGCAAAGCAGAAACCACAGCAGAAAGCAGAACTAAGGTGGAACCCGAAGGGAATGGTCAGGGTGTGGCACGAAGGTGCAAGCACTGAAGAGAGAAGTTGTGTGTGGACCCAACACCTGAAGTGAAGACTGGAAGCTTCCTTGTAGGTGCGGGCGTTGATGAGGTACAAATGACGTTAGCAAAGATAGACTGGGCGCAGTGCAAGAGCACGGGCGCTGAGAGGCAATGTAAGGAGATTGAACTGGAGGCAGCCTAGAGGACAAGCCTTGAGAGGAATCCAATGGACTGATTATTAGAGTGATACAAGCAATACAGATAGTGAGTAACCTAGCCTAGCGCGCTTTGTCGAGCGAGCGCAAGAGTATAGTGGCGATATGGGTGCAAGGGGGGGGAAGGTGCTGCAAGAGCACGATAGGAGATCTGGTTTTGCTAGCCGTACGCGCAGAGGAGCGATGTGCCTAAAAGTGATCTGTGCAAGTGCGTTTTCCTTGACCGTTGGCTTGCTTTTGGCAAGGTTTGCACGATGGTCGTTCATGAGACCGTTGTGGCTTGGTCGGCTGTCTCCCGAGATGATCATGCACTTGTCACTCTTTGTTTTCTCGGAACCTGCACCCCTCAAAGCGGTCTTCAAGATAATTTCCGACACACCTCTTTGAGCGGGAGAGGGTTGCAAGGCTTGACGGGTAGTGCTGGGAGTCATGCGCTTGTTGAGATGCAGGACAGAGGGTGCTTGGGAGGTTTTGGAGGCGGTGGTTGCCTCAGCACCAGGCTACAGAGAGAGACAAGGAAACCTGGTTGTTGCAGCAGAGTTTGAGCAGAGGAGGTGAGTATAGTAGATGAAGTTGTGACAGGTGTGGAGAAGATGGTTGTGTGTGAGGGGACATAATGTGTGAGTGGTGTAGTGATCTGAGATGGTTCAGCAATGCCGTAGGAGGAAGAGTGATTCCGGTCACTTACCCACATAGATCTTGGGCTTAGACCATGCTTGGGTTTGCGCAGGTTGTGTGCAGTGACGAATCTGCAAAGGCATGCCATCCAAATCTGAGAGGTAATATGATGAATCGATATGCTTCCTTCAGCCGGCTGTTGGCAAGGTTTTTCCTATGAGCGGGGGCATAAGCGAGGAGGGTTCTGTTGTGCATACAATAATCAGTAAGAAAGGTGTGCTATGGTGCATGTGCAGTATTACTCAGGATGAGATGGGGTGGTCTGTCAAAGTGCTTGATCTGTTGTTGTAGCCACTCTCAGTGCAGGGATTACACCTGCAAGTTTGCAAAGGGAAAATATAGTGAAGTGCTAGGATAATTGATTGTGGATGAGGAGGAAATGGCTGTGACGGACAGTGTAG
Source organism: Penium margaritaceum (assembly GCA_023375785.1). Taxonomy (NCBI): domain Eukaryota; kingdom Viridiplantae; phylum Streptophyta; class Zygnematophyceae; order Desmidiales; family Peniaceae; genus Penium; species Penium margaritaceum. The sequence goes on from SZWC01003536.1 coordinate 97,837, forward strand.
TATGCAGGTGGTGGTTGGATGAGTGCTATATGCAAGGAGTCAAAGCTGTAGGGAGAGGCGTGAGAGGAGAGAGGAGGAGAGGACATGGTGTACATCTCAAGGCCATACTCCGCAGATCCAATCTTAGTCACAGGTTCAACTATTCCTAACATGACAACATTGCTATGAACATGGTTCACTGTAGCAGGGGCAACAGGAGAGGATGAGGCTTCCATGTTGTTGGTTGGGGTCGAACGCCAGCTTGAGCTTCCCATACTGTTGTAGTAGCGCTGGCGGAAGTCTTCCACCCAGTTGGGTTGCTCACCGCAGGATCTGCCAGGGTTCTGGTCCAGCCAGTCATCTAGAGTATGATGATCACATACGTGGGGCACATGGCTGCGGCGGCCGCACTTGGTTCCCTTCAATGGACCATGACGGCTGAGGTAGGAGCATGCAGGGAAGCGATTGATGATGCGGTTGTCAGCAGTGGCGGCCATGGACTCAAAGGAGTTGGTGGATATTGGGGTTTCATGTGCTTGCTTGGCGACATGATCTTGCTCTGCTGCCATGAGTTTGGGACTGATGGGGGCAATGGTCAGTTGGTCGACGGGCAGTTGGAGGAGGATACAACGAATGAAATCATAGTGGCCGGGAAGGCCAAAGATAACTCTGGTGCAGACGACAGCTTAAGGGATCAGTTTTTATTCTCTTAAGGCTGCAGGCAATGGTGGTGGCTGCAGCGATATAGCTACCCATGTTGGTGCGGGTGATGAAAGGCACCAAAAAGTTCGACATGATCTTGATGTTGCAGGCCATGGAGGTGTTGTTGTTGTTGAAGCCATCTTCAAGGTCCTTCCAGACCTTGTGGGTCTTGGAGCCGAGGGTGCTGATGTCTTCATGCAGGTTAGGAGAGGAGGTGGTCTTGATGGTCATGAGTGCGGTACTGTTGGCAACCTTCCAGGCGGCGCAGACGATGCCAGATGTTGCAGCAAGAGTTCCAGCAAGAGTTGCAGATGCAGTTGTGTTGGTCTCAGCAGCAGTGGCAGATGAGGAAGCATTGTTGGAAGGAGGATGGAAGGAGAACACGGCTCCACCAAGGAGGTTATCCCCTGCAGCGGTTGTAGAGGCATTAGCTGGTTTTGCTCTGGTAGTAGAGTTCATGAGGAGGTCACTGAGAGTGACTCCTTCAACCTTCTGAGTACCGAAGAAGACGGACACCAAATAGCTCCACAACTAGTAGTTACTGGTCCTGTCAAGCTTCACCGTGAGCTTGGGGAGACCGGACAGAGTGAAGGAGGAAGCTATAGTGAGGAGTTTAGGAAGATGGAGCAGAAGCTGAGACTGGAAAGAGGAGGTAGTTGCTGATGATGTTGAACAAAAAGAGGGTGGACAGTTGTAGATGGGAAATGAGGACTGAGAGTGCTTTTCAAGAGTTGGCGGCACGAGGGAGCAGCTCAGAATGATGATGAGGCAAAAAGCTTTGTTGATGAGTTGTGATAGATTGATACTAGTGGTGAGTTGTGAAGCTGAGGATGATGATGAAGTGGCTGAGGCTGTTGATTGGGCACAGGGATAGATCCACGTGTGTGAGAGTGGAAAACAGGATTACAGAGGAGCAAAACAAACTTGCTGATGTGGAGACGTGTGGGCACAAGGGCAAACCACGTGCGTGAGATCACCAGTAGTCTGTGAAAGGTGCTCCCAGAACACCGTAGTCAGACAGGGCGCTGCCACCCCTTGTCTTCTGGCTGCCACTTGTCTCAAGGAGGAGAAGTTGGACGAGTTGCAGATGGGTGCGGCTGAGAGTGGCCAGCACGAGAGAGCCTAGTGTCTTGCCTGTGCTCTGATACTATGTTAGAAGATTGCAGGTGCTTCTATGAATGGGCCCGGTCACAAGGACGATCGCTTAAGGTGAGGGGCAGAAGCACGAGCAGAAGCAGAGTAGAAATGGTGGTAGAAAGTGGAACTGAGGCAGAACCCGAAGGAAATGGGTGCGGCACGAAGGTGCGACCGCTTAAGAGAGGAGTTGTGTGTGGACACAGCACTTGAAGTGAAGACTGGAATCTTCCTTGTAGGTGTGGGCGATGATGAGGTAACAATGAAGTTAGCGAAGATAGACTAGGCGCTGTGCAAGAGAATGGGCGCTTAGAGGTAACGTGAGGAGACGAAACTGGAGGTGGCCTAGAGGGCGAACCTTGAGAGGAATCCCATGGATTGATTAGTAGAGTAATACAAGCAAGAAAAACATTCAGTAACATAGTCTAGTGCGCTTTGTCGAGTGGACACAAGAGTATAGTGGTGACTCGGGCGCAAGGGGGGAGAGGCCTTGCGAGGTCACAATAGAGGAGATCCGGCTTTGCTAGTTGTTTGCGTAGAGGAGTGACGTGCGCAGGAGTGATATGCGCAGGTGCGTTTGCGTTGACCATTGTTCCACAAGGTCGTTGGCATGCTTTTGGCGAGGCTCGCACGATGGTCGGTGACAAGGCCATTCTGGCTTGGCCGGATGTCTCCGGAGATGATCCTGCACTTGTAACTCTTTGTTTTCTCAGAACCTACACCGATCGAAGCGGTCTCCAAGATGATTTCTGACATGTATCACGTATCCAATAATGATTTGTGTAGCCATCAACAACCACAAAGGGCTGAGTCCTACACGGGCTATAGACAGGCTTAATGAACTACACGCAAGACAAGGTGTTTCTAGAGAGGCTGCTGGGAGAGCCGTGCCAAGAAGTTGACGGAGAAGGCCACATCAGCCTGAGTGGTGGTAGTAAGGTACATGAGGGTACCAATCACGCAAAGGTAACCAACGATCCCCTCTAGAAGTGATGGATCACAAGACTTCACCAGACACTGGGGTGCTTGTGTCATTGGCGTGGAGGCAGTGGGTATGTCGGTCAGCAAGGAGGCGAAGCGCTCATCCAAACTGCAGACATAGGCAGCTGGATGCACGTGTAGAGTACGACGCTACTGATCATACTCTAGCTCCATCTCGAGGAACTCTTGAGCTTGGCCTAGGTCTTTCTTCTCGTATGTGGACTACCGGAGAGACTTGAATGACTGGAAAACAATGGTGCTAGGAGAGGCCATGAGAAAAATCATTGACGTAGACCAGAATGGCCATGAAGGGCTCAAACGGAGTACTCAAGAAAAGCATTGGGTCTACGGTGCTACAAAGATAGCCACATCTCTCAAGAGTGGAGAAAGTATCCATTTTCCAATAGCGCAGCGACTCCTTGAGCCCGTACAAGGCCTTCTGCTGTCGTAAGACCATTGTGGCGACATCATGTTTCCCCTCGTTGAGACTTCAATACAAGAATGCATTGTTGACATGCATTTGCTCCAGTTCTCATTCATTCTCTATAACCACACTTAGAAGTACACGAGCAATGGTATACCGTCCGACTAGAGCGAACGTCTTGTCGTAGGCAGACTCGTGAATCTTGGATCCGGATCCGCGAATCCGGATCCAGGTTGCGGATTCAACATGTGAATCTGAATCCAGCTTCAGATTCGTGAACCGGATTCTGTGTGCAGCCTTACCTAGAGGGAACCAATGCCCGGAGGAGCATCATTGGGGACAGGCTTGGTGGCAAGGAATCTGAGCTTGGAGGCCTTCACCTCCTTGAAGATGTTAAATAGTTCAGGGATGAGGCCGTTGACAATGGAGAGAACTCCAAGGGGCTGTCCAGGCGCTGTCTTGTCCAACTCATGCAACAAACAAAGACTGTTAGCCCAAGAGGCATGTGCAGTTTGATCAGCACTCATAGATAGTGTGTTGAACTGGAAAGTGAGGATGCTTTGTGGTGCATGCCTTGCCACTGTGGTATGGTGCTTGACAAGAGTGAATGCACTTACTGGGTCAGCAAGCGTGCAGCGTGCAGTGTCGGCATTGTCGAACCCAATGTCATTAATGAGATCATCGGGTGCTCCGTGGATGAGATCATGAACAACACGTGCTGACTCTGACTCGACAGGACCAAAGGAAGGACTATAGAGGGATTAGCTTCATGGTAGTCTTCCTAGAGATGCTCTCCGTGTGCCCATGTAATGAATCAAATTTTCCAGGATGTGAAGGTAAGGTTAAAAACAGAGTGAGGTGGAGACGTGTCAAAGTCATGTTGGCGCTGCGACGGCAATGCGAGAGCTTTGGCTGCTGCTCTGCCTGCTGTGGGGTCATCTGTAAGAGGATTAGACCAGATAGAGCCAAAAGTGCTAGATGAAAAAGCAGGTGCAGTGGAGAATGGAGCAGCGACGCCAGCAGCAATGCAGGTAGACGGATTGGCACACAGAGGGGGCTGTAGACGGTTCAGGTTCACGTCTACCATGTGATCTGCAAAAATTTCCTAATCATCTTATTCACGGCACATTGTCTCTTCAGTTGTACACTGGGTAATGAGTGTAGTCTGGACTGCAATGCGGTCACGCTGCAGCTCTTCTTGCAAGGCAGCATGTTGCTTATCGTCTACTGGCATGGTGCCAATGACGTGACTGTACCGAGAAAATGTTGGGAGAGTTTCCCTTGTCCCAATGGGCGTGGGAAGATTATATTGAATTTCCTTGCTCAAGGTTGTGCTGCAAAGCAATAGACACGGATGCACAAACATTCCAGCGCAGAGACAGGGAAGAGAGAGAGCCCAAGAGAGAATGCCACACTCACCAGGCCTAGCAACAGAGAGAGAACAGAGGAGGAAGTGCAACAACAGTGCATGCTTCAATGAACACCACAATTGATGATACAGACAAAAGAAGATAGCACCTACCAGGGCCACGGCCTTGAGCATGGAGAATGCTACTACAATGGAGACAAGGACTAGCTTGTGATGAATAGATGTTGATGCTGATGGAGTAGAGGAGGCCTGCGATGTAGAAGTGTAGATGGAGGCCGCTATGCTGGAGAGAGCAGTGGTTGCTGCTGCTTCTGCTTCTATGTCTTCTGTGGAAGAAACCTGAGTAAATACATTGACTGCCGTTGCATCAAGGGGCCAGTGACGAACTGCGGCGTCGTGTACATCTCAACAGCTCTACCAGTAGCAGTACTCGCAGGTGCACGAGCAACATGTACAGTGGTAGCAATTGTGGAGGCAACAGTAGCATTAAAGAACAACATTGCCTCAAGTACATATAGGATGTCAGAAGGTGCTGAATGAAGCTGACTCTGAGCCAGAGGCAGCTGGAGAGGCATTGTAGCATGGAACTGAGAGCCTATGAGGTACTACAGCGGCTGATCGTGTCGCCCCATCAAGTGCAACATGTTGACTTTGCCGATGCGTTCTATGAGAAATGCGTGGGACTAGAGGAGATTGAGGAGGTTTTTGATTGCGTGGAGGCCCCATGGCTTGCATGTTCTACAGCATAAGTGAGTCGTTTAAGGCTGACTAACAATGTGCTGTATGCTTAGGAACGTCCTCCTGCTCATAGTAGTTGGCCGGATTGTAGTCCATGCCAGGATGATAGCTGGGATTGCAACGTTGTAGGCATGATACTGCTCACGTTCTGCTCTGGCCTCGCAGAATGCCACCATCTCTTTGGTGCGCATGAACTCTCGAGAAAACATAGGTGACGTAGGGACCGGGCCAGTGTCAGGTGGTGACGCCAGGGTGCTGACCGTTCAGCTGCCTCTTAGGACAGCTGGTCACGAGGCTGCGTTGAAGGGGTTCTTATGGCCATGACTGAGGCTGATACATGGGAGGTCAAGAACCTGGCCGATGGCAATGTAGCAGCTGCTGCTGCTGCTGTTGTTGCTGTCGTAGTTTGTACCCTTGAGATGCAAGACATGGTGTGGCAGCAGACACTGTGGCAGCCGAGAGTAGGTGCGATGGGCCGAAGAAGCTCATGCTACGTGTCAGAAGAATAGAGAGGACGGATTGTGTGAGAGCAGAAGCAAGTAGAAGCAGGGAAGAGTTCAAAGACATGAGAAGGAGATGGAAGAAGTGGAGAAATGTAAGACAATGCGAGGGCTTAGAAAGAGCCGAGTTTGAAGGTGTTTCAGGAGCGTAGATGAAGTGATGAAGTCAACAGAGGTATGGTGTGAGAATGCAGGGCACGAGAAGGAGTCGTTGATGGAATGCGTAGAGCTGAGAGGAGAATTGAGAATGACGGAGCGAAGAGGTGCGGATGGGAGTGACGAGATTGAATGGTGAAGGAGGAAGGAACAAGAAGAGAGCTGAGCAGGGACACGGCGGTGAGGCCACAAAACTGAAGACAAATATGATGGATAAATTTGTTTTGGGTTAAACTTGGAGGAAATGAACATCCTTCCTATGCATAGCCGAATAGGACATGCCAGTAAGAGCAACGGCTTCTTTCTGCTAGCCGGACACGAGTGAAACTTGTCACATTTATCTGAGAATAACTCAGCCTTTTTGGTTCAACGGTCCAAGGGCCGAGAAGCCGTTCACATCGAGGAGGTTCGGTCTGGGAATTGAACCGTTATTGAGGAAGAACATTTTTACTAGAGTGAGCACACTGAGCTCGTTTCTCAGAGTGATTTCTGACACACCCCTTGAAATTGACTCAGGGCGCACTCAGGGTCAGTCAGCCATGAGAGTTTATGAGATTTCTATTCCTCCTCTGATGAAGGTGTAGCTGTAGATGGTGGAGAAGGAGGACTGGGAAGGTACGAATGAGAGGGGACTGCTAGTGGTCACGGGAGACTTCATACGTTGACCCGTTGTGGACAATTAATCCACCAGCAAAATACTCTTCTTCCACTCATTGCCTTGAATTGAATCATTGCTGCATGGAGCCCTAATTTCCTGCTGTTAATCTCTCACTGTATTTACTTCTCTTGTGCTGGCCGTGAGTGCGCAGGGCATGCTGGTGCAAGGAGTGGAGGCGATGCACCGTGACAGCATGTGATCAAGTTCACCACGAGTGGTCGCCTCCATCCTGCCCGCGTGGCCCATCATCATCTTCACCGCTAGAGCTTGGCAACACCACTTTATGCGTAGTCTTTCATATTCGTACTGTTTCTGGTATCTTGCTGGAAGTGGCATAGTTTAGGCCTTAGGATGCCAAACCTACTTGAGACCTACATTCGTGCATGTGGACAGGAAAACAATAGGTCACTTGTGAAGTGACTCTGGTTAGGTGACCCCAAGGCAGCACGAGTACTCGCGTGCGCCTTTTGGGGGCTTCGGGGGTTTTCGCCCCCGTTTGGTTTGTCTCGCCGGCGAGCCTCGCTCGCCGGCCGATGGGTGGAGCTCGAGTAGCGAGCTTCCACCCGTAACAAGGGTGTGCCTTGTTACTCGCACACTTGTGTTACTTTTGCTATGGCCACCCCTTTAATCTGGACCTAGCTCTCACTATACTTAACCATTCTTTGCACCGTAAGTTGCTATGGCTTCGTGCTGCTCTTCTCATGGTATCAGAGCCATGTTCGAGGCCTAAGGGTGGAGGATAGGGTTGGCGCCGAGCAAAAATGAGGGCGGCCAGGTAGCGCGCGTGAGTAGATCTGCGTGGCTGTCGCAACAGCAGGCCGCACAAGGCCCCAGGCACGTCGAAAGCACCCCCCTAGGCCGCGCACAGAGGTTGGAGGCGGCAGAAGAAGGGGGGGGCCGAAGTTAAGGAAGAAGGAGAGCAAGGGGAGAGAGCCCAAGCGCCGTCACCCCTCACCCAAGGTGACGGCGGGGTCTCCCGGCCCAAACCACGGCTGTGCAGGTCGAAGGCGGCCTGGCAGGAGTCCTGAGACCAACAGAGGCGCTTCCCATCGAGCTACGGGCTCGCGGCAGAAAACTGGGCCCAAAGTGGGCCCGGTGAATTGCTGCCGAATTTTTCTTCGGCGCCAAGGAGGGAATAGCTGAGCACGCACGACCTCTCTAGCTCCTGCTGTGTCTCCCAGGAGCTATGAGTGCAGCGGCCTCAACCCCAGGAGGTGCTGGTGCAAATGCCGGAACTAGCGCAGGAGTGGGTGCCGGCGCCGGTGCCACCTCCACAGGAATGACGTGGGACGACCTCAGCAAGGTCCTGTCCCACAAGGACCTGACGCCGCCGCCGCTCGGCGCGCGCGACTTCCTTTCTTGGAAGGACGTATTTCTTTCGTGGGCGGCGGAGCACACTCTTGAGGAGTACTACCTAGCTCCGCCGCCCAATGGCACGGACGCGCGGGTACTCCTGAGAGCATTTAATGCCCTGGTCCGCGCGCTTTCGGAAGACCAGCAATACTCCATTCGTCATTTCCGGTTTGGGGGGGAAGGAGCCGATCCAGACAACCCCCGCAGCGGTGATCCGCGACCTCACGAGGCATGGCAGCACCTGACCACGCGCAAGGAGGAGCAGGGGATGGCTTTGGTCATTACCCTGCGAGAAAAATTGCGCAACCTCCGTCCTAAGCCAGGGGCTCCCGTTGCTGAGTACTGGGATGCTGCCATGGACCTTCGCCGGCGTATCCTTGGCCTTGGCGCCTCCTGCACCACCCTGGAATGGCTGGACCCAGTCCTGCTGCACCTCGGAGAGCCATACAAGGATTTCAGGCGCGGTCTGCTCCGGAAGCTGAAGGTTGCAGACATTGAAACCACTGATTTGGCAGAGGTGTTCAAGGAGTTACGGAATTACGAAGATATCTTGAAGGGCGAGGCACGAGAAGACGAGGGTGCAGCACCAAGTGCATTTGTGCATCACCAGGGTGGCATCATTTCCCCATCACATCAGTCCTTGGGTGACAGAGGCCGGGGCAGCGGAAGAGGCCAAGGCAGCCAAGGTGGTGGAGGTCGCGGTCGGGGAGCGGGGAACCGGACCTGCAACTACTGTGGACAGCCGGGCCACTACTGGAGAGCCTGCCCGGCCCTTCAGCGCATCATGACTCCGTCCACGCAGCAGACACGCCCGGCAGTGGGTCAGCCACCGACCCACCCCTCTCATCCAAGCCAGCAGCTGTATCCTCCAGCATGGGCGACTCAGCATGTGGCAGGGCCTCGTGTGCCGGCACCCTTTGGGGCGGCAACATTTGGTCCACCACAGTTGCAGCCGCCCATGTATCCATCAGCACCAGCGTCAACTCCACTGCCGTACCAGTGGCCCGCTTTCATGGTACCATACTTCAGCGCACCAGCACCGGTCCCAGCATGGGCGCAGAGGGTGTACACCGAGACGGCTGAGCCACAGCAGCCGTTGGCACTACCACCAGGACCAGGGTGGAGTGTGCCCATGGAGCAGCAACCGCCTGAGCCGACTGCCAGCCCACAGCTGCCAGGTCAGAAGTTGGGGCATACGCACATTACCACGTCGCATTCATTGCCCATGCATGAATGGTTGTTTGACACCGCAGCATCGCATCACATGTCGCCGCATCGCCAGCTTTTTGTCACATTGCACGGCACGCATGATGTTGAGGGTGTGAAGACCGGGTCGGGGGAACGGTTACCGGTGGAAGGTGTGGGGACAGTGGCTCTTCAAGCACCAGGCGGGGTGTTTTGGCTAACTGGTGTCCTGTATGTACCACGGCTGAAAGTCAACCTGCTGTCTGGGGGCCAATTAGACCAACAGGCAAACATGACCGCACTTACACAAAGACAGCGCTGCATGCTCTATGATGCGACTGGTGACTTGCTGGCTGACGGACCGCTGCACACAGACATGTTGTACAAACTGACCCTGTTTCCCTTCGTCCACACACAAGTGAACCGTCCCCAAGTGCACGTCGTCACAAGCACTGATACAGCACATAGAGAGCTCATTCATCGTCGTCTTGCACACATCAACACAGAGACGGTTGCTGATTTACTGAAACACACCCCTGCACACGGCCTACATCCTGATGACTGCCCACACGGCCAAAAAGCAAACACATGTCTAGAGTGTCACGAAGGCAAGTCACATAGACAAACCTTCCCAAGATCTGACACTGTCACTACGAGGCCCCTAGCATTGGTACATGCGGACCTCACAGGGCCGATGCCAGTGCCATCACTGCAGTATGCATCACTGTACATCTTGACCCTCACTGATGACTATAGTCATTTTCGCTGGGCTTTTCTGTTAAAAACCAAAGCAGATGCCCAGCGTGCAATTGTCGAATGGATTTCACTAGCTGAGAGACAGACAGGTTGTTCACTGCTAAAGCTGAGAACGGACAGAGGAGGAGAGTTTCTTGGTTCACTGACAGCAGAACTGAAAAAAAGAGGAGTCGAGCACCAGTCCACAGCACCCTACACTCCTCAACAAAACGGAGTGGCGGAACGATGGCACAGAACCCTTGGTGATGCATTGCGCACACTGCTGACAGAGTCCGGTCTCTCCTTTGGATTCTGGGAAGAGGCTGTGAAGTATATCACCTGGGTATGGAACCGTATCCCACAAGGTCCATTGCCCAAATCAGTCACACCCTGGGAGCGTTGGTTCAAAGAAAAGGCCGATCTGCGACCTGCCAGGGTGTGGGGAACAATGGCATGTGTCTGGTTTGCTCCACCACAGCGTGAGAACAAATTAAGTCCACGTGGTCGGTGGTGCGTCTTTGTTGGGGTCTCCCACGCCTCAAAGGCATGGCGGTTTTGGGATCCCACAAACCACTGCTTCGTTGAAAGTCGAGATGCCTCCTTTTTGGAACACATGCCCTACAAGGTGTTCCGTACACTGCGCAATGCACCCTCTTTGGCCACGCGAGAGCACTATCCAGAGTATGTGAGCGTGCCTGTCTTCATGCCCTCTTCATCACAAGGCACAGGTCAGTCGGCTAGGTCACCAAGTGACGACGATATGGCCAATTTCGTGCCCACAGACTTGCTGTCACCTACAGACCTGGCCAGCACGGAATCTAGTGCGAGCCAAGTACCTCCAGGTCTCACACCGCTGATCCCTGCTGCTGAGACTGAAAGTGCAGAAACACCATCACCTGAACCAGTGCGACGATCCCTGCGCGCTCTGCCCAGAGTTGATTACAAACAATTCTATCACACCGTCGGCACTGCAGCATTGGATCACACTGCCGCTGAACCACAGACCCTAGCCGAGGCTAGGGGGCGTCCAGATGCCACTGAGTGGGAGAAGGCAATGGCGGCAGAATTGAACGCTTTGTTAGAGCATGAGGTGTACGAGTTGGTGCCTTTGCCACATGGTCGCAAAGCCATTGATGTCAAGTGGGTGTTTAAACTGAAAAGGAACCTCAAGGGTCTGATTGAGAAGTACAAGGCACGCCTTGTGGCGAAAGGCTTTCATCAAATCCCCGGACAGGACTTCACAGACACATATACACCCGTGGGAAAGTATGGAACCAGCCGGTCATTGCTTGCCGTGGCTGCTCGTGAGGACTGGGACATTCACCAGATGGATGTCAAAAATGCCTTCTTGAACGGCCCACTGGAAGAAGAACTGTATGTCAAACAACCAGAAGGTTATGAGGACGGAACGGACAGGGTATGGCTCTTGCTAAAGGCCCTGTACGGTCTTAAGCAAGCGCCTCGGTGTTGGAACAAAGAGATTTGTCGTACACTGGAAAGTGGTGGGTTCATACAAAGTCTTTGTGACCCGTCGCTGTTCCTTCGCTGGGACGACGTGCAGCCTGTTGCCCTGCTTGTTTATGTAGATGACCTACTAATTTTGTCCCCCTCCCTCACGCTCATCAAACAAACCAAAGCACTGCTCACAGCGCACTACAAGATGACAGACCTAGGAGAGGCACAAAATTTCCTAGGTATGACCATTACACGGGACCGCAAAACACAAACTTTGACACTTCATCAGGGACGCTTCATAGCTCACCTCACTGAACGGTTCCAACACCTGGTGCGGCACCTCCCACAACAGCACACGCCCATGAGTCCTGATGTGTATGCTCACTTGTTGGATGCGCGCACCACTGGCTACGGCCCTGACACAGACCCCACACTGTACAGACAGATCACAGGCAGCCTGTCTTATCTTGCTTCTACAACGCGTCTGGACATTGCTTGTGCAGTCAACGTGCTCGCCCAGTTCAGCCAACAACCACGTAGCACACATCAAAAGGCACTGCTGAAGCTCTTGCGTTATGTGCTAGACACCGCTGCCCTTGGTTTGGTGTTTTCCCCCTCCACAGCTCCGGTCTTGGATGGGTACTGCGACAGTGACTATGCGCGTGACCGTGCAGCTCGCAGCCGGGGTGGGTACGTGTTTCGCGTGTGGGGAACTGCTGTGTCTTGGCGCAGTGCCAAACAGTCATGTGTGGCGCGCAGTGTGGCTGAGGCCGAATACATGGCATTGGGTGAGGCAGCGTGTGAGGGCATCTGGCTGGCACGCTTGCTTGAGGAGTTGGGTGTGCACACATCTGCTGTACCAGTGCATAGCGACAGCTCTGCCGCACGCCGCATCGCTGCCAACGATGGTGTCTTGCATCCACGCACAAAGCACATCAATGTAAAACATCACTTTGTTCGTGAGGCAGTGGAGGCTGGCACAATGGAAGTGTGTGCCATCAGCGGCACAGCACAGCCTGCAGACTTTCTTACCAAGGCCCTCTCGGCTCCCTCTCTTCTGCTCCAACTACAACACCTTGGTTGCATGCCTGCCGCACTCTCGTCCAAGGGGGCGTGTTAATCTCTCACTGTATTTACTTCTCTTGTGCTGGCCGTGAGTGCGCAGGGCATGCTGGTGCAAGGAGTGGAGGCGATGCACCGTGACAGCATGTGATCAAGTTCACCACGAGTGGTCGCCTCCATCCTGCCCGCGTGGCCCATCATCATCTTCACCGCTAGAGCTTGGCAACACCACTTTATGCGTAGTCTTTCATATTCGTACTGTTTCTGGTATCTTGCTGGAAGTGGCATAGTTTAGGCCTTAGGATGCCAAACCTACTTGAGACCTACATTCGTGCATGTGGACAGGAAAACAATAGGTCACTTGTGAAGTGACTCTGGTTAGGTGACCCCAAGGCAGCACGAGTACTCGCGTGCGCCTTTTGGGGGCTTCGGGGGTTTTCGCCCCCGTTTGGTTTGTCTCGCCGGCGAGCCTCGCTCGCCGGCCGATGGGTGGAGCTCGAGTAGCGAGCTTCCACCCGTAACAAGGGTGTGCCTTGTTACTCGCACACTTGTGTTACTTTTGCTATGGCCGCCCCTTTAATCTGGACCTAGCTCTCACTATACTTAACCATTCTTTGCACCGTAAGTTGCTATGGCTTCGTGCTGCTCTTCTCACCTGCTGCCGAGGCCTACTCAAAACGCTCACGCGTGCATCAATCAAACGCCTTAGCAAACCGACTATTCATCTTCCAAAGGTTGACTTTGATGAGGGTGAGCAAAGGATAATCGATACTCGCATTTTTGCAGTCGTTCGACAACGTGTTACAAGAGGTCCAGCAAATGGAATGGAATCCCAACTCCAACATGCGTGCCATGATCCTTTTGATGGCGCTGCCAGAAAGCTGGGGGTGCTTGATCACCGTATTTGGAGGTTGGAAGGAGGCAGATCTGATGTATGAGGTTGTCGCCGAACACGTCCGCAACGAGTCCATGCGACGCAGTGGCAGTGAGACAAACATCTCAGCCTATGCCTCTCATTTCGGTGGACAAAGTGCAAGCTCTCGCTCCAGTCAAGGCAATAGCAGAAACGGTAGCGGTGGATGGAAAGGCAATGGTGGTGGGAAGAGTTCCAAGAAGCCCGACAACTGTCACAACTGTGGGAAGTCCGGGCATAGGGCTAGGGACTGTCGTAGTCCTAGGAAAGAAGGCGGGAACAAAGGTGGGAAGGAGAAGAAGGAGCTCACCAACATGATGGCTGAAGGGTAACCCATGAAGGGAGAAGCCCTCCTTAGGCCCGGAGCTTTCGCCCTTGACTCGGGTACCAACCACCACTCATCAAAAGAGAAGAGTTGATTTGTTTCCATGGCGGATTCTGACATGCGCATCAAGTGTGCAAACGTCGCCGTCATCCAAGCCATGGGCGAAGGGGACAAGGCAATCACATTGAACGTGAACGGTGTGGAGAAGGCAGTCAACCTTCAAAAAGTGGTGTACATGCCCTCCTTTGCTGCGAACCTGTTGTCGGTCTCACAAATCACCGACAACATGACAGTGGTGTTCACCAACAAGGAAGCTGCAGCCCAAAAAAATGAGGACATCAAAATTCTGTACACCAAAGACAACCTCATGCTTCAAGTTCCAAGAGTCAACGGCCTCTACATGCTTCAAACCAAAGTCACCAAGATGTTGGATGAGGGATTGGCATGTGCCACCAAGATAGTGGCACCGAAGCCAAAGGATGCACTACCGGCGACTGCTGCGGCCGCCACATCAACCAAGGACACCGCCGCTGAGTTGTGGCACCGACGACTCGGCCACATGGCCAACAGCACGCTACAAAAGATGCAGGAGCAAGAGGTAGTCCACGGAATGGAAGGGTGCACCATGAAGCATGGAAAAAGCGTGTACGTTATGTGAACCATGCCTCCAAGCAAAGGCAAAGAAGAAGCCGTTTGGGAGAGGAGGTCAACGAGCGGAGAATGTCTTGGACCTGATCCATAGTGACGTGTGCGGACCCTTTTGCACGACGTCTAACAGAGGAAGAAAGTACTTCCTGACCTTCATCGATAACCACAATTGCAAGTTGTGGATGTACTTCCTCAAAACAAAGGGAGAGGCCAATGAGATGCTCTTGGAGTTGGTCGCCATGGTAGAGCGGCAAACGTCCAAGAAGGTGAAGATGCTCCGACGTGACAACGGGGGTGAGTACGATGCATGCAAGCCTTGGCTCAAGCATCATGGGATCTACCACAAACAAACCACCCCTTACAACCCCCAAAGTAATGGCGTGGCCGAGAGGATGAGCCAGATCCTGCTCGGCATGGTGTGAAGTATGCTCTTCGACGCCAAGCTCCCACCTCACTTTTGGGCTGAAGTTACAACAACGGCCTGCTACCTCTTGAACCTCACACTAGCAACCGCCTTGCGAAAGCGTGGAAAGGAGTAAGAAAAGGAGCTGAAGATCCCACAAGAAGCATGGTCGAGAATGAAACCCAACGACTCTCATCTTAAGTTGTCTGGGGAAATTGCATGGGTGAAAATCCAATCTGGAGAAGGTGGAGGCAAGCTGGACGCACGTTCCAAAAAGTGCGTCATGGTTGGGTACATCATGTCACCCAAAGCCTATCGGCTTTGGGACCAGGCAGCAGGCAAGCTCATGAGGAGCCGTGATGGTGTGTTTGACAAACACACTCTTTGAAAGGGAGAGCTGCTTGACCCGATCCTCACTCCAAAGGCGAGAGAGTGAATAGTATTGCTCAAGTCTGGAGACCGACCACCCAACAACTGGCTCCCTTTGCCAGTAGGTGGTGGGAATAGGAGAGTAGCTACGAAGGATGACGTGGCATCTGACATCGATGCGGATACCGAGGCGTCCGGGGCTTCCGAGTCTGACTTGGAGTCTGACGATTCTTCTGACGACGACGACATACGACCATCTGTGGAAGCACGAGCACCAAAGCAAGAAGCTGCACCACCACCTCGGCGCAGTTTGTGACCAAAGAAAGCACCTTTGCGATATGAGGATGATTGGACTGGCCTTAGCTGGTCGTGCATGGCTTAGGGAGAGCCATCCACAGTGGCGGAGGCGATGAATGACCCGGATGCTGCCAAGTGGAAGGAGGCAGAAGATAGCAAGCTCGCGTCCATTACCGAGAACGGCACGAGGGTGCTGGTGGATAGGACCGACAAGGCCCACGTGGTTGGATCCAAGTGGGTCCTCCGAGTGAAGAAGAAGCGAGACGGAAAAATCAAAACGTTCAAGGCGAGGGTAGTGGCAAAGGGGTTATCTCAACAACCGGGCTCTGAGTACGACGAGACGTTTGTGCCTGTTGTGTCCTTTGCCTCCATCCGCTCTCTCCTTGCTATCGCAGCTGCAAAGAACCTAGAGATACACTAGATGGACGTCACTACAGATTTCCTCTATGGGAAGCTCAATAAGGAAGTGCTGATGGAGGTGCCCAAAGGAGTCAAAGCTCCCGAGGACAAGGTGTGGAAGTTGGTGAAAGTGGTCTACGGGCTAAAACATGCCCCAAGGATATGGTACAAAGAGATGGACGGTTTCATGTCTGGTCACTCCTTTGTGCATTGCCAAAATGATCTGAGCATGTACGTGCACGATGATGGGAGTGGGTTGATGCTCGTTGCACTATATGTGGATGATCTGATCATCTGACCTTCTTCGGTTGAGCTGCTGGATGAGCTGAAGTCTGATCTCAGCAAAATGTTCAAAATGAAGGACATGGGTCCTCTTAAGCACTATCTTGGGATCGCCATCCAGTACAACCGATTAGCAGGCACCATCAAACTCAACCAAACCAAATACATCGGTGAGGTACTAAAGTGCTAGCACATGGAAGACTGCAAACCTGTCAGCACCTCAATGACGACCGAGGC